>JARKHS020026645.1:67500-159976 GCA_030143305.2 Amblyomma americanum | reverse complement strand
CATGGGAGCTATTCAAGAGAGAACTATTGAAGGTATTCACCAGTGGCGTGAGGAAAGAAAGAGCCGAACGACTCCTCGAGTCCAGGATCCAGCTTCCGAATGAGCCCGTCCGTGGTTACGTCGAGGAGATGAAGCGCCTATTTCGCCGCGCCGACCCCGAGATGATCGAGGAAAAGAAAAATCAGTTTTTAATGCGCGCCGTGAAAGAACAACTCTTTGGCAGCCTCGTCCGCCATCCGCCAAAACCAGTAGAGGAATTCATGCAAGAAGTTTGCACGATTAAGAAGACCCTCTACGTCCGAGCTCGGCAGAACAATCGCCCTTCCTCTGCCTGTGAAATCCGTTCGGACATGCCGGCCACCACCAGCGACAGCTTGCGGGAAGTTATCCGCGAAATCATCCGAGAGGAGCTACGCCGATTACTGCCATCTTCCCACAGCCACAAGCAGCGACTCTGATGGATGTGGTACGGGAAGAAGTGCAACAGGCATTTGGCACCCCGACGGCCACAGAACCCCAGGCCATGACCTACGCCGCTTCAGTAAGGACTGCTCAGCCCCAACGACAACCCCAACGTCCTCCCCGAGATGAGCCACTTGTTCCACAACACCGCCTCCCATCCCCCGCCCGCCTAGCCTATGACCGACGCTCAAGCCTCAGGAAATGCGACGCCTGGAAAACTTCCGACAACCGGCCGTTGTGCTTCCATTGCGGGTGAGGTCGGCCATATTCTTCGTTACTGCCCGTAACGACGTATCGGTCTTCGAGGATTTGCCGTTAACACCCCACAGCCACGCTTCGGACAACGTCCGCAGGAAATCGATGAGTACCTGCGTCGAGAAGAGTACACGCCGAACCGCTTTTCGCGCTCACCATCGTCGCCAACCTTGCGCTTTGCGTCGCCACGCCGCAGCTACGCAGCCGCGCTACGAGGAAAGTCTCCCAGCCCCAGTAGGGGAAACTAAAGGCAGCAACCTCTGGAGTCGAGGTTGCTAACGAGCGAAACGCCGAAGGTCATCCACCGACCACGCTCCATGAAGACGCATGAAGAACCGACACTCGCTGCACCGACGCCGTACACAATAAGAACCCCGACCAGGACGCAAACTGCCTTAGAAATGACGCCGCCACCCAGAATAGCTTCGACCACACGCCCCACCCGCGATTCGCATACGCGACGAAGCCGTGACCCGACGCCGAGAGCGAAATGCAATGCAAGAGCCAGGTCCTCCGACTTAGAAGTGACTATCGACGGCAGGAAAGTTACCGCTCTAGTCGATACAGGAGCCGATTACTCGGTGATAAATTGAGCATTCGCTGCGCAGCTGGGAAAAGTCACAATGGCTTGGGACGGCCCACAAAGGACGATGCACAGCGCGAGTGTCTGTCAAAGGACATACCTATCCTGCGACCGTTGTTGTGCTACCGCAATGCTCCCGCGAAGTGATATTGGGTATGGATTTCCTTAATGAGCATCAGGCGATCATCGACCTGCGATCCAAGCTGATCACGCTTTCGACGGACGAAGCCATCGCTTCGATGAAAACTGGGGAAAATCATGTTGCCCTGAGTATCCTGGAGGAAGAAGTGAGCGTCCCACCCCGTTCAAGCGTTATCGTGACCGTAGGCGCCACGAAAGCCATTAACGCTGAAGCCATCATCGAGGGCAACATGCAGTTGCTTCTAGACCGAGGAATCAGCATCGCAAGAGGTATCGCACATTTCCGCAATGGCCAGGCCGAAGTACTGCTAACTTCAGCGAAGAATACCAACATATTAACAGAGGAACGACGATTGCTTTCTTCGACGAAATATCCGACGTACGAGACTTCGCCCTCTCCGACCCCTCCGCAGAAGATTCGCCTGACCAAGAGAACTCGCCCACTTTTGACAGCAACCGAGCCCTTCACCCGAACAAACAACACCAGATCCGAAATCAATACGCAGTAACCGGGAACTCTGCTACTAGTGTCTGCTACTAGCGTTCTACTGTTAGCGGTCGGCGTTCCTGCTCACGGTTCGGTGCTGGTGCAGGTTGCATGGGTCCAGCAGCCGGCGCCGAGGTGGCGTTCGAAGTGCTCAGGCTGATGAAAGCTGCTCTTGGTGGCGGCGATGCGCGTCTGTGCGCGAACACCGAAGGAACGACGCCTGGCTTGAGCCGAGCAGATTTCACGGTGATGCCCATCGCCCGTGTCAGTTACAGGTTCCAGTGGTAATCCTTGTCAATAATAATTGGTTTTGGGGGAAAATAAATGGCGCAGTATCTGTCTCATATATCGTTGGACACCTGAACCGGACACCCGTAGGGGAAGGGATAAAGGAGGGAGTGAAAGACGAAAGGAAGAAGAGGTGCCGTAGTGGAGGGCTCCGGAATAATTTCGACCACCCGGGGATCTTTAACGTGCACTGACATCGCACAGCACACGGGCGCCATAGCGTTTTTCCTCCATAAAAACGCAGCCGCCACGGTAATCCTTGTCACAAAATGGACTTTAGCAAAACACTGTTCCTTGAGGGCACGAAGTTCTTCCTTTTGACGGCTGGAATCCGACGTTTAGCAAGCTTATTGTCATTAGGGAAGTTGTAGAATGCAACATCCTCACGGCCACTTCTGTGTCTGCAGCCGTACGCCGCGCAGAAAAAAGCCATGCTGAGCGCTAAGCTTTTTTACCTTGCCTCTGCCACTTGTAAGCAAACATATCAATGCACAGAACTTCTCGGTGCCAGTGGAAGAAAAGAGAATTGTGCCCACCAAGGAGTTACGCAGTTACTATGACTTTCCTTTTTTTCGAATAATAATAATTGGTTTTGGGGGAAAGGAAATGGCGCAGTATCTGTCTCATATATCTTTGGACACCTGAACCGCGCCGTAAGGGAAGGGAGAAAGGAGGGAGTGAAAGAAGAAAGAAAGACTACGTGCCATAGTGGAGGGCTCTGGAATAATTTCGACCACCTGGGGATCTTTAACGTGCACTGACATCGCACAGCACACGGGCGCCTTAGCGTTTTTCCTCCATAAAAACGCAGCCGCCGCGGTCTGGTTCGAACCCGGGAACTCCGGATCAGTAGTCGAGCGCCCTAACCACTGAGCCACCGCTTCGAAACTAATTTTCATTTTCTTTCCCATGCTGCGTTTGTCCATCCGAAGCCACCTGAGCCCGATTTAAAGAACCTCGGGATAAAAGGTTGGCGGTCCCGGAAACGAGGCCACCAACCTTTAGCCCGAGGTTCTTTGCTTGGCTCATGCGGCTTCGGATCGGGAATTCGCGAGGGAGCGAATGCACTCGTTCAGCGAGATGACGCAGGCCTACAGAGCCTCGCGCCAGTTCTGCCCCACACCCCACCCCTCCTTTAAAAACAAAAGTGCAACACTGTGGTGCAAACTACAGGCACATACACTGCACTCACCCCTGACCCGAGCCCACCGTCGTCCCTCCTTCGCTACTCCTGCCTGCACCTTGTGCCCAGAACCCTTCGCCTCTTCCCTCCACATCTTCTCCCTTTGTCCGGCGGACCCTCCCCCGCGCGGCCAAAAGGACCTCAAGGCCTTGGAGGACTGGGAGACCCTGCTGCGCTCGGAGGACCCGGTCGTGCAGACCATCGCCACCGTCCGGGCTGCCAGCGTTATGAATCATAGGGATATAAACACTAGTGCAGTAGGGATCGTGCGGAGACCCATCAATTCCAATAAAGTTTTTCTCTCTCTCTTTCTTATCTCATAGCTTCGCTGGCGTGAAGGTGTTGGTGTATCGTTCGGGGGCCGGATTCGACCTGGCGACAACTCCGGGCTCCCAAATTGCTCTCCCCAGCGAAATGATTTTTTTTTTGTACCAGACACTACCCCTTATCTTTCCTTTAACTATTTTTCCGATACCCATCGTTCCCTCTAAATGGCTTCGCAGAATGCCCGCGCGTTGCTCGCGGGTAAAACACGCAGAGGACGCTGGTGTACAATTCATTAGTTCTGTTTTGAAGGAGAACAAGTGACTGACTTTAAGCAGCTTGTCTCGGACGGGTTGACGAAATGGTACCGAGATTTCTCTTCAGGTTTGTGAGTATTTAGGCGTGTTTTTAAGGGGGTGAGGAGGGGGGGGGGCTGTAGGAAAAAGATTTCGCTGAGGCGAAATTTCAGCGGAGGGCAGTGGTGCTCCTGACAGAATTAGCAGTTCACTCTGCCCACTCTAGGCCAGTGGTTTTGATCCGTGTGATTTTAATAGTAGGCACAGTGTTCGAAGACATAATATAGCCCTTTCTTCCAAAATGCCTCGGGATCACAGAGTCATCCGGGAATTCGCATGATTTCGAAAACATTAATATCGAGACCAAGAGGAAAGTGGCAGAAACAGGCGAGGGTCTTGACCTCCGAAGAACATCAACGTCATTATCCTGAATTATCTGCAAATATTCCTGTTTTCCCGCACAATAATTGTCTTCGGTTGCTGAGTAAAGTACAAAATTTAATCAGTATTCTGGCAACGTTTAATTTGGTAGCAGTATATCAGACTTCCCCAGGCTCATAAAGATACACTATTAGCATTATCATCATCATCGCCTATATCTCTAGCGTGAACGGCATGTGTCGTTGCATGATCTTTAGAGTATGTCATACAAGAAAACTGGCGCACTTACCTGATGGACAATACGAATGTCAATATTGTGCACCGGGATGTGGGAACTCTTTGTAATGCGTCATTCGCGCATGTGCAGTAATTTTGGATCCATATGAATATTGCAAATAGGGTGGGAGAGTGTGGGTGGGGGCCTGGTATGGCGTGAAATTACATCGTTCACAGGTGACTAGGTATGGCCTCATATTACATTGTCGTCACGTGACTAGGTTTGACGTCACATCACATCGCTGTCACGACATTTGCTATAACGTCAGATTCATATTATGGCATCAATAATTATGCTAATTAGTCTTACCTTTACCTTGTTACGTTAATTAGTATTATTATGCGACATTACCGTCTTCGTCGCGTGACTCATCGGCTTATGACGTCACATGGTGCCGTTTCTTGCAGACACTATTTTGCGGATGTCACCTTGAAAGTGAGCCATTTATTGCTTTCGCATTATTTAAAGAAGCCGCTCGCTTCCCTTCTACACAGACGTACATACAATGCGCCTCTGTTGGTTTACTACAGTTGAATCTTGTTAAGTATTTTCGAAGGCAGCATACAGAGGACTGAAAAAAGCGTTTGCTGGGTTACAAAACTATTATATAGGTTGAGTCCTCCCAGTATGCCGGATAGAGCTAGAAATTCAAAATTTACTGATATGCGTCTGCATAACCGTCGCATTGGGGAGTACATCCACGACCACTTTATTTGCATTCGCTAACTATTCTCAAGTCTGAAAAGAGTATTGTGAATACCTTCCCCCACCTCCCAATTTTTGGTGGATCATACAGAAGTTCTGTGGTTGTCAGTTGCAAGTTCGTGCGTGAATGATCGAGAGTCATTCAAAATGAACAAGTATATATATGTACACACGAAGCAGGTTATATATTGTTGAAACTGGTAAAGTACTCACCCGGCGTACTGGTAGTAACGCATATGGGACACCCCTGCCCGCAGGCCATAAACTCTCCAAGGGTTCATCCCAGATTATAAGCTTCTCCTACTGCGTGAACATCTATAGTGTCCGTACACTTACCTTATTAAATAATGCCATCATCATTTTGGCTTCCCTGTCTCACCGGATTCTCAAAATTGTTTTTAATCGAAAAACTTAATCGCTTTTTGTTCTTTGTTTTCTGAGTTCGAGCAGCCGACCTCAACCTCATTTTCGGAGGTTGAGTTGAGGACGAGTGATGTCGGCAGTGGCCTCAGGAAAAGTGAGATGAGGGCGTCTCAGGAGACCCACCTTGAACTGATGAGGTTGAGGTTGAGTGAGGTCGGCATATCCTTATTGGGTTAAGGTGAATTCGCGATTTCTAAGGTCGAATGCTCACACTCGACTCGTGATTGTGCAAGTACCAACAAACTCCCCTCGAGATTAAGATTCACGAAGTTCATTGTTGGAAACGATTGCATGATCACTTTGCACTGTATCAGAGGAAGACCATGCTGATGGAAGACGCCCATCAAAAATCGAGTTGGCAGAATTGTAGGATGCGCCCTCTACGCGTTCTGGGAGGGAGTGTTAAAACGGGAGGTGGCAGCCCCATCGGGCATTCCATCGGGCATTACCATTTCACCTTGAGACCTGTGAGCGCCGGACGTGCCGGACCTCCCCGCACAACGACCTCGAAGGGGATGAAAATTGGCTTTTAAGGAAAGGGAAATGGCGCAGTATCTGTCACATATCGGCGGAAACCTGAACAGTGCCGTAAGGGAAGGGACAAAGGAGGGAGTGAAAGAAGAAAAGAAGAAAGAGGTGCCCTAGTGGAGCCCTCCGGAATAACTTCGACTACCTGGGGATCTTTAACGTGCACTGACATCGCACAGCACACGGGCGCCTTTTGCGTTTCGCCTCCGTGGAAACGCAGCCGCCGCGGTCAGGTTCGAATCCGGGAACTCCGGATCAGTAGCCGAGCACTGTAACCACTGAGCCATCGCGGCGAGTAGCCTCGGAGGGGATTGTATGCCTTTTCGTGGAAGTGGGGTCTTCTCCCCCGCAGAGAAAGAGAAAGGGAAGGCCCGGCACGTCCGTGGAGGAGACTGGGAGACGGGGTTGTGTTGTGGACTTGCGGTGGTCGGTGATGTTGTGTGCCGACCGCCTTTTCTCCTCCAAGGAATAAATGGTGGTTGTTGTGTTGCAGGAAAAGACTGTGTGTGGTGGTGAGTGATCAAAAACGTCGATCGGATCACTCCGTTTCTACGCCTGTACATGGGGACGGCTTTTTATGGCTCTGCATCATAGAAGCTCCAAGGAGAAGGCGACGGAATCAGGGATTGAAGCGTGGCTGCAAGGCGTCACATGTGCTTCAGCGTGCTGACAGTACTTTGTTCCTGAGAACAGCCTTCCCTTGAATGACTGAGTGGATCGCCTACCATCGGGAGAGTTATCACTGCGCGTCCGCCTGCTGCGCCTGAGGACGCCGCATTACAACTATCAGGCATTGAGCGAATTTTTCGTTTCCAGGAAATGTGAGAGAGAAAATTAAGCGAAAATAAAACCTTCTTGAAGTTGGAAGTCAACTTAAGAACGAAAATTGTCTCATTTTTTTACGAACTAACCGAAGGTTTCAAGCTCCCGCATGAAAAAAAGGTGGCAGATAGGGAATGCGTGGTTCTAATTGAGAAATTCTTGACTGCGGGATAGAACATTCCTGTCAGAGGAATTGGCTTTATTCCTAACGCTTTCGCTGTAGTCCGTTCCTTCTTTTACATCTGCAGCCCATTCGACTGTCTGTGGGATTATAGTGAAATACAAAAAAATGTTCGACCTCAGCGGTGGCCAAGTGGCTGAGCATCTGCCTCGCATGCGGGAGTTGCTAGGGTCGAACCCCGAGTGCCACCGGGTACCCACCGGTGATACAATGGATACAAGCGTTCCCCTGGCATTTTACTCTGCTTATTTAGGGTAAAATGCTTGGAAAATGGGACTTTGACCCTGAAGTCAAAAATACCTTGTGCCATGGCACTCTTTGTTCATAGATGCCCTTTGCGCCATAAAAATCCACCATCGTCAGAAAAAATGTTCGAAAACCGGGCATACAACCCATTCACTGTTAAAAACTGGGTGTCGACACCTTTCATGCTGTACTGCGCCGCGCTGATACGACGAAGATCAGCAACTAATCACCGTGCGCCGCAATACTCTTCACGTGAAACCATGCGTAACGTTGCTTCGAACAGCTGGCCAGCGTAAAAGAGCGCTAGATTGCGTATTTAGAAACTTCGTGCTTTTCTTATGCGTCCCGGCTGGACACGAACGGAGCGTAACTGTTTTGTTCATTGTTCGCTCTCTCCTGCGCCGTGACAACAGACGCCACATCATATGTCAAATGCGCCTGCACAACCTATATATTCCTAAAAACGCGAATGTTCTTATATATGATGAATTAATCTTTTTTCCAGAAGAGGGAAGCCCAACCTTAATTCCTGAAATCGTTAGCCCCTACGCGCAAGCCAATGTCTTTAGCTGAAAAAGGGGGGGACAGTACAGTGTTGTTTTTTCGGAGCTTCATGTGCCCGAGATATGCAAGTGTAGTCCTGTAGAGTATGCAGTAAGCATCGGTAGCACGAACACCTCATTGATAGTTTGCCTGCATAAATCGTTCTGGCTTCGTCGTCGATGTACGGACAATTGACCTCATTTTCTGCGGGAGCCTCGACCGGGTCTGGCGGGACGCCACCATGTGTCGCTCGGTGTGCCATGCCATGCACAGATACAGCGGCTGGAGGCGAATGCTAACATTCATTAAGCTATTCACAAAATAAAATTAAAAAGTTATTTCCTCCCCTGTTCGCCGCCTGCTTGCGAGGCTGCAAGCCGGGGGTAAGGGGAATGGTCAGAAGTATAGCTTTGCCTGCTGTACCCCGTACACCAATATAGCACTAGCGCTATCTCGGAGGTCCACTCCGCCAAGGTTCCAGACTTTTTCGATACCACCTTCAATCCAGCAAATAATTATAACAATGTCCGTAATTGTCAAGCACCTGTTCATTGGCACATTTGACGAAGTGACAGACCGAATGCCGCTACTACTCCCTTCAAACGCAGCTACATTCCTAAATGAATGTCACCTAGACATTCCTCAGGGACTGTATCCACATGAAAGCAATACCAATGAAGTACGTTTGAACTACAGTGCGTTTGAACTACAGTTTGAACTACAGAGGGAAGAAGAGGAAGACGACGCTGCTCGATCTGTTGTCACCTCAGCTCAGTAATTTTGCCTTGTTTTCTAGCTATTAACTAGGTTATTTCCATCCTTGGAAGACGGCCGCGTCATTAAGGCGGTACTGTCCCTACGGGAAGAGTACGGCAGCTCCGGCGCCGGTATCCTTAAAGGGACAGCGCCATCCGAAGGAGCCCAGTGGGGCGGAGGCGGCCATGGCATCACATGGCGGGGATCTTCCAGTCATCAGTGACGTCCAGCAGTGCAGTGCGTCATCATCGCTCAGTGAGGACGACTCAACTATCGTCGCCTCTGACGAGGAAGTGGCTGACATGGCGGAAATGGACAACGATGGCTTCAAATTGGTGAGTCATCGGAAGCACCGGACAGTCGGCATCCCCAGTGATAGTTCAGCCAAAAGAGAAAGGAGTTGACTTCAGAGAGTGGAACCCTATCAGGCTGTTCGATGATAATAAAGTACTACTGGGATCTGCTCCGATTCGCAGTCGCTTCACAACGCAAGGGGCTCTTCATCTAGATATCTCAACGGAAGAGCAAGTAGACATTCTTCTGCGGTGCTCTCAGATCGGTGGCATACGAGTTCAAGCCCGGTTGCCCACACTCCTACATGACTAACACATGTGTTATAAGGGGAGTACCAGTGTGGTATTCGGAAAGTGCCCTTCTTGACTACTTGAAACCGCAAGGAGTTCTGCACGTGCGACGGTTAATGCGCCTGTTGGTGGAGCCTGGAGAACAACAATGGGCAGCGCAGCCTACAAACTCTAGTGTTAACGTTTGCTCCCAACACCGAGCGCCCTGGAATAATTGACCTTGGTTTCACCAAACATGCAGTCCACGAGTTCGTTGAAACTCCTCCCCCGGTGCTTAAGGTGCCAACGCTTTGGACATGTAGCGAGAGTTTGCCAACAAAGATCAACGTTGCAAGCGGTGTGGTGGTGGCCATGATTACAAAGAGTGCAAGGCAGATTTTGCTTGCGCTAATTGTGGAGGTGACCATCCAGCGAGTTTCAGTGGCTGCACATTCCGTGTAAGCGCCTTACACCGTCGCAAGTCCTTCATTAGTGGCCCCAAACCACAACCTACTGAGAAGCCGATACATGGAAGTGAAGAGTTCCCTGCGCTCGAGTCGCAAGCTCGGGGCGTGGTAGCAAGCGACGTCGCTGCATGACCTGATCCGAGCAAGTCGGCAACGGCCTCCGAGAATGAGCTGGCTGTGCGATCTGCTTCTGCAAAAAGTGTCCATGTTCCTCAGCGACCCGATCACAGCAAGACTCGACAACATGGACGACATCCCCTTGCCTTAAAAGAGATGCAGACACCAGCTACCGTGGCCAAGAGTGGGTCCCAGTCCCCGTCTTTTGTCGAAGTGGTGCGCCAGTGCGTGCAGCAAAATAAGGAGCTCAAAAGCCGGAATCTCTCCGACCTTCTACGCGTTTTGTTTGATGTCCTGCGTTCATTTAGCCAAGCGATGCAGCCTGGCACTTTGAAGAACTTTATACAGCTGGTGCTTTCCATTGAGACCTTGATCACCGCCTTCGCAGAGAACTTCAACTCCTAGATGGCTAGTTTTCTTCAACCTGTTGCAACTAAAAACCCTAGAAAAGTTCCGTTTATCATGCAATGGAACTGCGCTGGGATTATAAGTCGATTAGCAGAACTAAAATTGTTCTTGAAAGAGAACTGTGTTCCAGTACTGGCCCTCTCGGAGGCTGGCTTGCCAAGCGGGAGGTCTTTGCCGTTATACGTCGTCCACAAGAATTGCAGCATCAAGTCTTTTTCCGCAGGAAGTGCCGCCCTTTACATACGAAGGGAGATTCCTCATGTGGCTCTGAACGTCAGCGATCTTTGAACCGACAGTATTGAGGTAGTGGCTGTGACGATTCGGCTCGCCTTCTGAACTCTGTCCATTGCATAAGTATACATGTCCCCCGCGGAAGAAGGTCGATATGGCTTTGTTTCTCCAGCAACTTTGTGACCACTGCCCAGCACCCAGAATCATCTGCGGTGACTTCAACGCCCACCACCCTGCCTGGGGTGACAGGAACACAGATCCTCGCGGACGCCAACTTGTAGAAGTCATCGACAGTTTGGACCTGTGCGTGGCCAATGACGGAAGTCCCACTTTCTTTCGGCCTCCAACCTCACCCACATCTATAGACCTAACCTTACATTCACTGACGTCTGTGTGCAGTGGTCAACTAGAGCTGGCCGAATGGGAAGTGATCACTACCCGATATTTGTGTTTACTGCCGACTTCCATCTGCGTGGTCCTAAAATTTGCCATGTTGTTAATTGGGGACAAAATACAGGGAGCACTTAGCCCTGTGTTTCCGGTGATGTGACAGACAAAGTGATTTATGCTAAGATGGCTGCTACCACGGCGCTCAAGCTACCTGATCATTTTCCGACTCCGGATTTAAAACTCAGGAACCTCTGCGCAGCGCGCAGAAGGGCGGAGCGACAACTGTTGCGGAAGAAGGACGACAGAGCCTTGAAGACAACTCTCAACAGACTCAACTCTGCCATTAGACGTCATGCGAACAAGCTCTGTAGGTCCCAGTGGGCATCCTTTTGCGCTAGTTTGACTGTTTTCTCACCGATAACGAGAATTTGGCGTGTCGTTGGCAGTCTTGCTGGTGGCTCTCGTCCGAGTAAACCTTTCGAGGCGCTTGCATTGCGCACGCAGAAACATCTCGTGTGCTTGGCAGAGGAAGTTGCGGATGCATTTGTAAATTCCAGACCAGGCATTCATCCCTGCGCTCTACCTGCTACGTCTCAGTCTGTTATGGACGCCCCCGTTCACACTTCGAGAACTACAGACAGAGTTCCGCAGCCTGCGGCGTCGCTGTGCACCAGGTCCCTGACGGCATTACCAATCAAATGTTACAGAACCTGCCTCTGGAACACCGGAAGATGCTCCTAACCTATCTCAATCGAGTGTGGGAGTCTGGTGACGTTCCCCCCTTCATGGAAGGTGGCTTGTGTAGTCCACACTGCTGAAGGCCAGCAAAGAGATGACAGACGCGGATTCGTATCGTCCTGTATCGCTGACGTCGTGTGTGGCTAAGCTCATGGAGAAGATGGCAAGTAAGCGTTTGTCTTGGTGGCTTGAGGATAGAAGGGCACTACCAATATGTATGACTGGATTCCGCACAGGTTTAAGCGCGCAAGATAGCGTCCTGGACTTGATAAGCCACATTGAACATCAGAGTGCTTTTGGACTTTCAACACTCGCTATTTTTTATAGACGTATCAAAGGCTTATGATAGCGTCCTCCAGAGCTTAATACTGAATAGTCTGCTGGTCATAGGCGTACAGGGCTATCTTCTGCGATTCATTCACTCCTTTCTCAGTGATCGTAAATTTCGAGTGCGGTTAGGCAGTACACTGAGCTCCGAAAGGGCGGTATCGCGAGGGGTACCTCAGGGTAGTGTCCTGTCCCCAACGCTCTTTAATGTTGTCATGGCTGGTCTTCCCGCAAAAGTGCAAAAACATTGTAGGCATATCCATATGTCGATATATGCAGACGACATTTGTCTTTGCTTAACCGGATAACAACACAAACGCTTAGCTCTATTAGCGCGACAGGCCGTGCTTCTCAGTTAAAGGTTACCTTCAAGGTGTTGGGTTGACTCTCTCGGTGGAAAAATCTGGCTTCGTCCTGTTTCCAGGGAGGGGACGACGGTATGCGCGGCTGAGCATAGACCTTGATCAGTCTTGCCTTCGTCAGGTTAACCACGTACGTTTTTTGGGCGTCACTATTGACTCACGTCTACAGTGGCGACGAGCTGTGGACTCGATTGTGGCTTCACTATCTTCGCGTCTCAATGTGCTTCGTAGAGTTGCTAGTGAGCAATGGGGAAACTATCCTGCTTCAATGATCAGGCTTCACGATTCCCTGGTGACAAGCCGCATAATGTACCAGCTCCCGTTAATTTCCCCCTCGGTATCGCAGCTGGAACGCCTTGAGGTTTTGCACAGAATGGGACTAAGGAGGGCTCTCGGCGTTCCGCAGGCTGCTCCAAACAATGCAGTACTGAATGAGTCTCAATCGAAACCTCTTCGGCTAGCCGCTTCACAAAGACTTGCTGAAAATTGGCCGCCTCAGAGAGACTGTTGCCGGGAGAACGCTTCTACAGCGCCTTCGAAAGAGATCTGATTCCCGGGCGTACTTGGCCTTACTCTTCATTCTCTGGGTCTCGACCTTCGAGATCGACCTAAGACGTTGAAGCCACCTTGGTCCTTTCCGAGCCTCGATTGTTCCTTGAAAATTCCCCACGTTCGCGCTAAGCGGAATTCTCCTTTAGCGGCAATGCGTTCGCTCGTACTGGAAATTCTTGAGACCAGAATATGCCAGTCATCTGCAAATTTTTAGAGACGGCTCTGTGGACAAGGTCAGAGGATCTAGTGCAGCTGCTTTTTCATATTCCGTCTTTGAAGTATGATTAGTCTGTTCGTTTTACTAAAGTCGTGTCCTCCACAATGGCCGAAAGCGTTGCCATTGAGGCAGGCTCTAAAGAAGCTACGGTGTTGTACTCCTCAACCTACTGTCATAATTACAGATTCAAAAATCTGCCCTTCAAAGGTTAGAGTACGGGTTCCCCACTGATGCCTTGAGTCTTAGATCCCTGCGTTTGGTGCAGAATCTACATAGCAAAGGCTTCTCTATACGCTTTCAATGGGTGCCCTCACACATAGGTGTCTTAGGCAACGAGATAGCAGACAACCTCGCCCATACAGCTCTCTCCGGGATTCCAGTACATGGAGTCCCTCATGAAGTCAAGCAAATGTTCAGAGATGTGGTGTTGTGCCACTTCAGTAGAAGGGATGCTTCTCGCCTTCTTCTACTTTACCTGCAGGACACGGATTTGGCCTCCACATGGTGACCTCAGGAGTGTGTATTTGGGTTTTTGCGGACAGTGTTTTTGTGATTTCTATCTAAGTGTCGCTACGGTGGAACAATTGCCGGCAGCAACTGCAAGGCTAATCCCACCGGTGGCTTACAACCACTCAACTCAACTCAACTACAGTGCGACAACACCGCCTTACCATGCACGCCTAGATGGCTTCGAAAACCCTTTTTCTTCTTTCTTGTGTTAATTTGTGGAATGGCCTTCTGGACTGCGCTTCAGCAGCACAAAGTGTCACAGTTCCAATGTTTTTTTTAATTGTATTATGGGCAGCAAGAGAAGTAAGAATTTCTGGTATTCTCATCAGTGCTTTCAGCCATGTTTTTCTGCTAGTCGCTGCTTTCTGCGTGCTGTTGCTTTGACCATTTTTTGTAATGCTTTATGGTCGGTGCTTGAAATTTTGATATTTTTTTAATATTCCTCTCCTCTAATAGTCCTCACTTGAGGAGTACAGTATTCTTAAGTAAATAAAATGATATGAAGTGCCCCTCCGGGACTGTCGCTGACACTCACGCGCCGAACTAAATTAAAATGAGTAAGCAGCCTGTGCAAAAATTTACAGTCCCCCGAATTTGCTTCTCCATCACGAAGTGTGACTGCCTTTGTGAACTCAGCGTTCTAAGTATCTCATGTAGAAGAGACAAACTTTTGGCCACACCTTGTTTATTCTTTATATACTTCCCGGGTATCTATGCAGCTCATCTAGACAGCTTACGAGCGAATTCCTTGGACTGTGAATTTTAATACAAAGGCATTTCTTGTCTTGTAAGCACGGTGCTCTTGAGTGGCTTCACGGGAGGCTGTGGACAGACGCAGCTGACCGATGTTGCGGGCAGAGCGTGTCCGCAAGAACTGAACAAAAGTAATTAAGTCTAGTCAACGCATAGATGTCTCAGCAACGTATATTCGAGATATGTACAGAGGTGTACATGAGTAATTATGAGCATCTAAATTACAGATGTACGTTTCCGGTAAATATTCTCTACGCTTGGAGTTCGAGTCGCTGGATAATTTCAGAGTACTGCGAACCTTATCCCCGCGCTACCCAGCGCCGCTGTGCCAGCGATTGGTCAACGTAGGTCAAGTGCTTTACCGAGGCCGCGGTCACTCACAAGCTTCCAAAAAGACGCAGCGCGGGCGCGTCTCGCGGCGATGACAGTGTGGGGATTCCTGCGTTTCGCGCTCGTCTCTCGGGTTTGAAAGAAAAAATTGCCTATGGCCTAGCTCTTTTAGGCCAGGATATAAGTAGCGAATGCGCGGCGACTTCTTTATCGGAAGAGTTAATATCTGAAACCCGCGCATTCACTAGATGCACCTTTATTCAAGAATAAACATCATGAGCTGTTGTGGCGTGCTTAGACTATTCTTTTCTGCGCTATTTCCATGCAATAACGAAAACAATTGCTGACGTTAAGGAGTGGCAGCGTATCCGCCTGAAACGCCGAAGTGCCTGGCTCGATTCCCAGCCTCCACAATGTTTTGTTTTTATTCAGTGAGTGTGCGGGGGTTTCAGTGGCCACCATAGATGCCACCACTGAATACGTTAGTTAGCGGTTAAGCGTGTAAGGGCGGGTGAGGAGGGCGGTTCCGCGGCAAGGGGCGCGGTGTGACGTCATGCCAAACGGCGCGGTGACCGCGCAGCGTCCGCCCAACTGCGGCGGTTGCTAGGCAACGGCTCAAGGTCTTTCTTTGTGCCTCCTCGGAGCTCCGCCACAGCGAAATCTCAAGTTCGTGGCCAATATGGCTTTCGCTGTAAAAAGGGCGTTTGGAGACAACGCGCCAGGCTGCTGCTCACTCGGGTGCAGCAGCCGGACAGATTCGAGGAAGACTTTTGTCTCCATACCACGGGGAAAAAAACAACCAGAAAAGGCACCTTGCGTGGCTTCATAGGATCAGCCGGGAGAAGTTCGTGCCGACAAAGAAGACACGAGGTAAGTTCGAGTGATTCGTGGCAAAAGATTCCAAGGATGCCAGTTCTCGATGAGAGAAATCAGTAGTATTCCAAGAAGGGAGAAGCCTCAGATTTAAGCTGTGACAGCTAACCAGCACCTGAAGGTACAAATAAAATTTAGAACCACTAGTCTACGTTTTCGCATGTTAAATATTTCCCTACATCACATGCAAGCTAGAAGTAACTACCTAGTCATATCACAAACCGTTCATTTAATCACAAAACAAAATGTTCCAAACACTACGGCGGTCATAAATTCTCTTGCAGTGGCCCACCATGGCTGTGCGGCATGTTCCTGGAAGTGTACTGAAGAAGCGGCAAGGAGTTCCCAAACATCCGCAGTCCCCACACGCTACGATTTTGGCTGTTAGCTCATGACAACTCACTTTGTGATCTAGGGTTTGTGTTCAGCTGGACGAGGCATATGGATCATATCAGGAAGCACATTTCAGGCGTAAAGAATCGACCTTTCGCGGCATACCATGACATCGACCAAGAAACTCACTCCCACTTTTGACACAGACAAGAGCAAGCGACAATGCATCCCCAACCGCTCACGCATCGGTTCTTCGAAAAGAAGGCTCCAGTGTGATAGCTGAAGGGTCGGCCATTCTACACCATCTTTAAACCAAACCAAATAAAAAAAAACATGCTCATGGCTTGTTTTGAACTCAATACAGCCAACAAAAAGTGAGCAATTTTATAACTGATTCGCAACTGATTATCATGCTATAACTGATTATTAGACATTAGGATTATTAGGATATAACTGATTCGTAAGCAGACAGCGGCGGGCCGTTGCGCGGTGCTGAACATTATTTTTAACTCGGTAGGCTCTCAAGTTGGCGGACATCACCGACTTATTTCGGTGCCGCTGGATCAACATAAACCGCTCATCACCCCAGAAATCAGATCTTCGTGGCACATGCGGCCTCTTGCTGGGCTTAGTTTGGATTGCGGCAGAGTGCGATCTTCGACATCTCGAACAGCTCAACCTATCATCGATACCACGTGATGCCGATGGCCTGTACTTCAAGCCTGTGCCTATCAAGCTTCGCCGCAGTCAGCGGCGAGCCGTTGTGCTGTCCTGAAGATTACTTTTTTAACTCGGCAGGTGAGTGTTTTCCGACACGTTATACAAATAAGTGAATTTGGTTGCTGACTACAACACTATGGCCGATACTTGTAATGTTTGCTCAGAACAGCAGCCTCAGGATGGAAAGTCTTTGAAGTTTTCAGAATGTGATGAATGTATTTATTTTTTTTTAATTTGTAGATACTGTGATGTAGTACAGATCGTAGCAGGATGGGAAAAAACAAATACAAGCATATTAACACACTCAAATTCATAACATTTGCAGGCACTTTTGAAACATCAGTAAACAATTATGATTAACAGTCTCGCTAATAAGTTTGTTACATTCAGTGATTGTCCTAGGAAAAAAAGAATACTTAAAGCAGTTTTTCCGCGCGTTCAAAGGGGTTATTGTTAGTGCATGCCTTTGTCTCGTGTTATAACCTGAGGAGTAAGTGAAACAATTAGAAGTATTAAATTTATAATCACTTTTTATAAGCTGGAAGCAAAACTTTAATCGACAAACACGATTGCGCTCAACGACTGGAGGCAACCCACTTCGCTTCACGAGCTCACTTGCAGATGCACGGCCATACGAGTTAAAGCTATATTTAACTACTTTATGCTGTATTCGCTCTAGTTTCTGAATGTTTGTTAGCCTTAAAGGGTCCCAGATGATTGCAGCATATTCTAGTAACGGACAGATGATGGAATTGTTCGCCAATAGATGAACACTAGGTAAGGATCACTTTAGTGAGCGCCTCAAGAAAAAGAATTTCCGCTTTGAATTTCCTACTACAGCGTCTATTTGTTTTTACCACGAAAGGTAGTTAGTAATCCATTGGCCGAAATATTTATGCTCTGTCACCTCTAAGTATGATATGTTGTTAGTACCGTACAGAAAATGAAGAGGTATTTTCTTGTGTGTAATTTTCATAAAAACGGTTTTTTTTTTAAATACCGTACAGAAAATGAAGAGGTATTTTCTTGTGTGTAATTTTCATAAAAACGGTTTTTTTTAAATAATGCCCATCTGCTATTTGTTGCACCACGCAACCACCTTCGCTGTGTCATTATTTAGACGTACCTGGTCGTCAAGTGCAGACACCACTTGATATAAAATACAGTCATCCGTGTACAGCTTCACGCGGACTGAAAGATCGGCCGCAATGTCATTAATAAAGAATAGAAATAAGAATGGTTCCAAAACGGATCCCAAGGGGATGCCAGACATAATCCGGACACTGCTAGTAGATATATTGTTTATAGTGACGAACTGACAGCTGTTTTAGAGGTAAGCTGTAATCCATGCAAGCATCCGGTCTTTTTATTATACTAACTAAATTTATGGATTAATTTGTTATGCGACACCTTATAAAATGCTTTGCAGAAATCCATGAATATTGCGTCTTCTTGCTTTCCCTGATTAATCGGCTGAGCAAAGTCATGCACAGTTTAAGCTAACTGTGTTAGTAGAAACCCCACGCCGGAAACCATGCTGAAAAGCTTTTAACTACTTTGTGCTCTTCCAAGAAACCTAATATATGCTTATGAATTATATGTTCTAATATTTTACATCATGTCTACGTTAGAGATATAGGTCGGTAAATCTCGATGTGTGCATTTTATCAACTTTTGTGCACAGGTTTAATCGCGGCTATCCTCCACTCATCAGGTAAAGAACCGTAAGCTAAAGATGTGGTGAAAATTACTGTCAAGTATATTGCGCACCACTCAGCATAGTGCTTCAAAAAAGCGTTTGGTATGTTATCGAGACCTGGCGATTTTTTAACATCAATGTTCAAAATCAAGTTAATAACACCAGTCTCTGAAATTACATCAGATATGGCAGGGAGTGCTGTAGAGAACTTGGGCAGAGAACCGTAGTCCTCTGTGAATACCGACTGAAAGAATTTGTTGAACGCAGAACAAATAACAGCCTCATTACGCACACATCTCCGTCTACAACGAATTCGTTCGTGGAAGATTTGGGTGTGATTTGGTGCCCCGCCGCGGTGGCTCAGTGGTTAGGGCGCTCGACTACTGATCCGGAGTTCCCGGGTTCGAACCCGACCGCGGCGGCTGCGTTTTTATGGAGGAAAAACGCTAAGGCGCCCGTGTGCTGTGCGATGTCAGTGCAAGTTAAAGATCCCCAGGTGGTCGAAATTATTCCGGAGCCCTCCACTACGGACCTATTTGTTCCTCTCTTCTTCCACTCCCTCCTTTATTTCTTCCCTTACGGCGCGGTTCAGGTGTCCAACGATATATGAGACAGATACTGCGCCATTTCCTTTCCACCAAAAACCAATTATTATTATTATTATTATGATTTGGCACCAGATCTTTCAGGAGAAGTTGTAATGGACGAAGGCAGGAGCATTCTGTAACATTTTTCTTTGTCGCAAATATTTGCTGCTTAAGTTGCTCTAGAATTGCTTCATTAAAAAAATTAAACATTCCCCTATGCACCTTTGTTCCGGTGACTGTTGGCTCCATTCATAAGTTTGTCAAACGAGCCCCTTATATCCTTTACCTTGTCTGCTAACCGCTTAGCGAGGGTCTCTGTTCTGGCAGTCGTGATGCCAAAGGTAGCATAAGAGGGCTCTCGCACAGTTTCCGCCCTCGCCGTTAGATGACGTTCCACGTCACACTCGCGGCATTACAGGACGTGCTACGTCCGCCGCTATGGACGAGGGTGGCGCTGGTGAACACTCTCAAGGTTCGCTTACACCCAATAAACATAAATACCCACGAGAGCAGCAGATTGGACAGCCGTCACCGTAGCTCTATTGGTAGACCACCGGACGCAAAATTCGGTCCCTCCACCAATTCTGTCCACCCCTCACGCCAGCCTACGATTGACCGTTCAGAGTCCTCCATCGTGCGCAGGAGACCTTCACGTTAGACGTCAACGGCCGTGAAGACGTCGTGGCTGCTGACCGCCTCAAACCAGCTCACATTGCTACTCTTCTGCCCGTCGGCCCTACACTCGCTCTCGCTTCGACTGCGCCACCATTGTGCGCAGCTTCCTCCAAGCACATGCACTGGCTTCGCTCTTTTGGTGGGGACCCCTGAAGCGCTTCTCGCTCCGCGCTCGGCTCGCAGGCCATGGCACGCGGCGCCAGAAAAGAAAGAGGAAGTTGAACTAGGCCGCCGCATCGCGAGCAGCGCAAATAAACAGTTCGAACCTCAACCCTGTCCGATCTGGTTATTCTTCGCCTTAGCTCCGACAAAGCCATTTCAATGGAAAGTATACAGAGTAGGTAATGCTGCCGGCTCTTCTATACATTGGTTATGCGTGATGCCACTGGGTGTCACGATGGTACAATACCGAAGAAGCAAAGATCCGGTAAGCGGATTCAATAGAATGCAGGCCTTCGCACCGCATCCGGTTTCCCCTAACCCCCTTTTCTATAAGTATTTTAGGGAGTTTTAAAGGTGTTCTCGACGTAGCCCAGATATGTGACGCACTCCACGTGTGGCTTCGAAAAAGAAGCGCATGCAGGTGGCATTGAAAAGCACTACGCGTCACAAACACACTCCAGCGGGCTCATCTCGCTAGGCTGTGTGTTACGGCACTGCAATTGAACAGGGCGCACTTGAGGATACAGTTGATAGTTGCTTTTTTTTCTTGAGAGTATGCGTGTTATGTACAGAAACTGGCACATTGTCGTTGTGTAGCCTAGAAAAACAGACTGTTTTGAAGCGAAAATATTGACTACGCTAGACAAAACCGCACTTCGCGCGAGCCGGCGTATGTCGGAGCACGAGTGACGTCACGCACGGCGCAGCTGGCCGCCGCCGTCTCCGTTCTCTCTCTCTCAATCTCTAGTCACTACTGCGCATGCACCACTAGTAGCACCGAGCCACAGATGTTCCGCCGATACGCAGCGCCCCGCCTTTCCGCAAAATCCAACTTTCAATTTTCAGATTTCTCGTTCTTCTTTCTCTCCCTCCTTTATCCCATCCTTTACGGCGCGTTTTGGGTGTCCCCGGAAATGTGTGAGAGGGTTACTGTGCCATTTCCTTTCCTCAAAAACCAAACAAAACAAGTGAGCCGACGGCGTTCATAGAGTTCATTGGCGTTGCCAACTTTGCAAAGGATGTTCATTTTCACGAAAGGAAAGGCGCACAATCGGCTCCGTGGGTCAGTGTGTACGTGGCGTTGGAGTCCAACGGCCGAGTTCTGCTTTGATTGTGTTCCGCACACTGGATAGGCAGCGCGCCCTCCCTGCCACCTGTGAGGTGGCATGCCGTAAATGGTTGATCGCGAGAGATTGATCACCAAATGAACGCTGCGGCCTAGCTATTGCTGCAGTGCCGCATGTCAGCCACAACGCTGTCAGCGCTAATGCATAAAGTCCACATCTCTCTCTCACCACCGCCACATGTATCAAAGCACGAATGAGGCGTCCGCATATCCAGGAGCCAGTTATGCGCCCTTCCTTTCCTCAAAGCCATCGCCGTCTACAACATTGTCAACGCCAAATAACACAATAAACGCCGACATCTTTCGCTTTGTATATCCTGGATTAGCTGAGCTAATCCACATTAATTTTTTTCTTAGTTCTTGCCCGCGTTACCTTAATTCGGTTTATCTGTGTGATCGTACGATTCAGTCATAACTTGGCCTTACCACTGTGAGAGGTAAACACGAAAGAGAGTAGCACGAGGCATTGAAGGGCCGTGAAACAGGCTATGTCCGCAAGAAATAGCACCCCGTGACGTCACGAAGCACGTGATGACGTCACGTGATTCATGCATTTATGCTTATTAGCACAAATTGATTAAGTTACGTTGATTACCGTAGTGAGCAACGGAGAAGGTCACCAGGTACAAGTGCAGTGCAAGGTCAGTCGTCCCCTACCCCCCTCATCCCCAAAAATCCATGAAAAGCCTCAATGTGATGGCAGCATTCCCGACCACATTCGCATCAAAATCTCGAGCAGCCGTTCGTCGTACAGCGCACTGGGTTATGTCATAGCATTTCGCTTTGCATATAGCTTACATGTTTTTGTCTAGCTGGAGGCTAGCTTGTTAGAGGGGTGCGGACCGATGACATATCCTGGCCCAGCAGGACTAGGTCATCTTCAATTTTTTTACAAAGGCCCATTTGACTATTTTTTTAGGAAAGGAAACGGAGCAGTAAATGTCTCGCATACCTCGGTGCGGACACTAACCGCGCCGTAGAGGAAGGGGTAAAGGCGGTAAATAAAGAATAAAGAATGAGGTGCAGTAGTGGAGGGCTCCAGAATAATTTTTACCACCTGAGGATCTTAACGTGCACTGGCATCGCACAGCACACGGGTGCCTTTTGAAGCGAGGAGGAGGGGTGTGTTTTATTCTCAGGAGCTCCTGCCTATAAACTTCGCCCTCTTATGCTCTTGGAGCATGAAGGCGTTGCGCCTCTGTCTGGGGCTTCCAAAATGCATCGCCAATGCTGTTCTGCACATTGAGGCGCGAATCCCATCGTTATCAGCTAGGTTTTGCCTTTTAACAGTTCAAACATTTTTAAAATTGTGCGACTCACCTCTTCACGCCTCCAGCATAATATTTCTTAGTCAACCTTCCGCCTTTTTAGTGCCACCTAGTCCTGATTTCATACTCCGCAGATGTGTTACGTGCAGTCTCTCCTTGATCCCATAAACATTCATTTTACAGATGTCCGCGGAATGTATAATAACTCATCTTCTGTCCAGATTCAATTCGATGACATTTTCCCATCGAATGCAAAGCTGCAGCCCTTCCCTCTTCTTGGGGGTCTGTTGCAGGACCAGCTAAGGTCCTTTCCCTCATGTTCTTATTGCTACCGATGCCTCGCTGGATCGCGAAAAGGCAGGTGTGGGAATTTTTGCGCCTGCACTGCGTTGGTATTTTTCTCTCCATCTTCCTGACTTCACTCCAATTTATCTGGCTGAATTATAAGCAGAGACATTAGCCTTATGAAAATTACAAACTACCGTTTCCCAGGTCGTGGTTGTGACGGACTCTGTCCATTTGCTGTTTATTATCCTCACCCACTGAGTCTCGGGCATTACGCCTCTTTAAATTCCTGATTCCACATCATCTAAATACGGTTAGGTTGCTTTTGGTCCCAAATCACATGGGCTTTCATTTAAATAAGGTTGCAGATTCCTTAGCAAGAGCCTCTCTCGGTGGCCCAATTGTTGCTGTCCTGCCAGCCTGTGCCTATACAGCTGCGGTGAGGTTTCGCAGCTACACTATATTTCAGGAATTGGCTTCCTCGGTTCTTACATCATCTCCCGAATATCAGCGTCTTCTGCATTCTTGGAGCAGCAAACACTGGCGCTCAAGCAGACTAGAGGTCTCTTTCACGCTTTTGCGTTGCGGGTTCCGCTTCTAAATTTCTACCTTCATAGATCTTGCCCGGCGGCTTCCCCATTGTGCCCTTTTTGTACCGAACCTGAGAAAATAGATCACTTCCTGCTGTTTTTCCGCCGCTTCTCTCATTGGATAAGCCTCTTTTGCAAATTGAATTTCATCAACTGGGTTTGCCTGTGTCCTCCGCGGTTGTTCTTTCCATTGGCGCTTCTTTGCTTGGACAAAGCGACAGGAGTGTCGCTCTGCTGTGCAAAATTTCATTCAAGAAACGCAGCGACTCCCATTCTAATTTCTTTTTCCCGCACTCAGTCAGTACGACACTGAAACATTGCAGGCATTGTATACTATTATGCACATCAAGATATTGTCCCGTCGTCGATCTCCAAGTAAACAGGACCCCTGTCCTTGCGTCTTCCAATCTATCAGCATACATACTATTACCGCTCCTTTTCTCGTCAAACCTTTCCTGTATCCAACAATTAATCACCTGTGTCTTGGCCACTCCCCCGCAGTGAGTATGTGCCAGCAACGTCTGAGGACTACTACTACTACTACTTCACTACACTAGATAAAGCAAATCTGATTTCACCATGGGATTGCCCCGCCGCGGTGGCTCAGTGGTTAGGGCGCTCGACTACTGATCCGGAGTTCCCGGGTTCGAACCCGACCGCGGCGGCTGCGTTTTTATGGAGGAAAAACGCTAAGGCGCCCGTGTGCTGTGCGATGTCAGTGCACGTTAAAGATCCCCAGGTGGTCGAAATTATGCCGGAGCCCTCCACTACGGCACCTATTCTTCCTTTCTTCTTTCACTCCCTCCTTTATCCCTTCCCTTACGGCGCGGTTCAGGTGTCCAAAGATATATGAGACAGATACTGCGCCATTTCCTTTCCCCAAAAAACCAATTATTATTATTATTTCACCATGGGCTGCTGGTTGAACTTCAAGTGAGCCGGACGTCAAGTGTGGCCATAGGCCTTAACATGCGTGGTCCACCATGGTGTCGGAGCACTTGACCTTTGACCTTTCGATTCGCCGGTAAAGCGTGGTATAATTGGCCGCAGCGTTCATTGGGTGACCAACCTCCCGCGATAAACTATTAATTTAACTATCACCTGCTAAGGTGGCAGGGTGGGCGCGCTGCCTATCAAGTGTGCGGAACGCACTCAACGTTACAGACGCTAATCCGGGCGTCTATTTCCGATACATCACAGCTTCCAACGCGCGACAGCTCGCGTTAGGGGTGGTGAACACCTTTCGGGAACTTCGCGAGGCGCATCTCGCTAACCAATACACGCGTCTCACCCAGACCGTGTCCGGTCGCCGCCTCTTGGACCGGTTACATATCAAGCATGACCACCATACCATAGATGGAACTGGTTCGACTGCCCGAACTGAGGAGACGCGCTCTCTACGTTCGACCCCTTCTGACTAAGAAGACAAGGAGGACCGTAATTGCCAGCACCAGGCGCGGGGGGATGCCCTGCACCACTACTATGGCTCAAAGGAACACGTCTTCTGAGTCGACATTGCAGGTCCCTACCATTCTAGGGGGGAATGGCACACGGCTGCAGTCATATACGAGGGAAAACATTTGCTTGGAAAACAGGAGCTGGGTGCTCGTTCGGAGGACCCAGCTCCACTCATGCGGAGGAGGTAGCGATCGCCCTTGCAGCTTCCCATCTCGACTCTAAATTCATCCTCACAGACAAACGCGGAGCCTGTCGTAACTGTGAGTTCGGTTGGATCACTCCACTTGCAGACCAAATTTTTCACCACAGTACTCGCGACTGCGATCCAACTCATCGATCAATCATAAGGGCCACCAGGGTACCAGGTACCCCGGCCACCAGGGCATGCCAGGTAACGAAGCCACCAATGAGTTAGACCGCGCGCTCACTTACCGGGCACCAGACGTTTCTTGGGAGGACCTTAACACAGATCATAGCCCTCTTCTTTTTTTTAAAGATATTACTGACCGCTGTCCTGCCGAACACCGGCTCTACCCCGTTCCTATAAAGGGACTGGGTAAAGCTGGCGAACGAACTCTCCACCGGCACTCTTCACCGGCAGAAGAAACGGTTTGAGTGCTCGACAGCGTCGGAATGAGACGCTGCGTAGACGACGTGCTGAGGAAACGAAGCTTTCGCTATTCAGCTAGGGTTAACCAGAGCTAAACCACAATTTTTTTTACCTCCCTTCGAACGCGGCTGCCAGGGAGGTGGACGCACCACACTGTTTATGGGAAAACGTGTTTATATTTAAATTCGCGTTCCACCATTACACGTGTAGAAGTTTGTTATTCTGGATTTAAAGGATAGCCTCCGCCCACATGGACGGAGCCTTACAAAAATTGGTATATAGGCTCATTGCCGGGCCCCTTCCAATGGTAATCATTAGTAAAATGCAAAATATTAATGTGAGGGACTGAGTAGAGGCCTGAGCGTTGAGCTATTACCACCGCCAGCAAACAAACGGCATCCCAGGCGGCCCAGAAAGGAGCCGAAATATACTCGAAATTATTCCGGAGCCCTCCACTACGGCAGCTCTTCTTCTTAGCCCCTCCTTTATTCCTTCCCTTCCCTTACGGCATGGCTCAGGTGTCCGGCGATATGTGAGACTGATACCGCGCCATTTCCTTTCCCCAAAAAGCTAATTTATCATTTCGCTAGGGACGGAAATGTGTGAGGAAATGTGGGAGACCCTAGTTGTCACCCGCAGAAATCCGACTTCTCAAAATACATCAACACCCGCCGCGGTGGCTCAGTGGTTAGGGCGCTCGGCTCCTGATCCGGAGTTCCCGGGTTCGAACCCGACCGCGGCGGCTGCGTTTTTAGGGAGGCAAACCGCTACGGCGCACTTGGGCTGTGCGATGTCACTGCACGTTAAAGATCCCCAGGTGGTGGAAATTATGTCCGGAGCCCTCCACTACGGCACCTCTTTCTCCCCTTCTTCTTTCACTCCCTCCTTTAAATTATCCCTTCACTTACGGCGTGGTTCAGCTGTCCAACGATATATGAGACAGATGCTGCGCCATTTCCTTTCCCCGAAAACCAATTATTATTAAGATACATCAACGCCTTCACACCAAAGAAGCTCCCGTGATGACACACGCAGCGCGGGATAGAAAAAGAAAAGGCGTAGTGACTGTTTCACTGCCACATTTTTGATAGGCTAACAACAACGACAACTGCCACTGAGAAGTCCCGTCCTCAAAACACGATTATCGCACCACAATGTCTTCCCTTTACCATGTATCCATGTTTATGCTCGCGTTACACCATTACAGGGTTCTAGTATACCAAGATAGTAGTAGGTGTTTTTTTAAATAAAATAGCATTAAAAAGGAGGGAAAAAAATTTTGCGAGCCCCGGCATCTGCCACCGATACGGAAGCACATGAGCTGGGGCAGCGGAAATAAAGGATAGCAGGCAGAATGGAGAAATGAATTGAAAGAGGTGAGGGGACTAGAAGAGAGCATAGAGGGAGAAGTAATATACACAAACTATTTAAATGCGTCCAAGTTTTGCGCGTGATTTGTTCATGTTGGAGCAATAATAACACACGCGCACAGCGCTGTGTTTACTACAACTGGAGTGGGGCGCCTAGTTGTTAATCGTTCAAGGTAGACCTCGCGCAGCGTTCGGTCACTGCGTGTAACTACCTGGTGGAGAACAAAGTGAATTTTCTTATTTTGGATTGATAGATTAGGCTTCGCCCAAACGAGCGGAGCCTCACAAAAATTGGCCTATAGGCTCATTGCAGAGCCCCTTCCCACGGTAATCTTTAGTAAAAGGCGAAAGATTAATGCGCGGTACTAAGAAGAGGCCTGAGCGATGAGCCATAAGCACCACCAGCGGACGGGCGGCACACCAGGCGGCCCAGCAAGAAGAGCAAGTGACGCATCTTACGAGGGTTAAAAATGCCTCCTGAGGTTTTGGCAAATCGACAGCTAGCTTCAAGTTTCGAGCGACTGGCATTCTGAGTAGTGATTCCTCTATACAAATTGCACCGTGAAACTCGGTTGCCAGCTTTTCGAAGTTTTGTTAATCAAAAATGGCCGCCAAGAACAGTGGCGATTGCACAAACTTTCTAACGCACTTGTGAAATGTGGGCGCGCAAGCATGGCTTTCCTGTCCTGCATGTTTGAATACGATCCGATCTACTACATGCCGCATCAGGCGGTGTTCCGAGACACGTGCAATACGACGAGACTGAGAGTGGTTTTCGATACTTCGTCGCGTGGACAGAAGTTGAAGTCATTGAACCGAAACCTCGAGAGCGGTCCGCATTTGCCAGCTGACCTTATCGCACTGCTATTGAATTTCAGAAGCAACAGAATAGCCTTGGTGGCAGATATTGAAAATGCATTCTTGCAAATAGAGATGAGAGGACGACAGAGATGCATTGCGCTTTCTGTGGTATCATACGAAACCAGGTGCTAGTGGAAAAACAGGCGAAGTGCAGACTTTCGAATGAAGCGAGTTATTTTCGGAACCACAGCGCGTCTTTTCTATCCTGATTTCCAATTCTATCTTTTAATTATTCTACTATCTGCACGTGGAAGCGATTGTGCCTCGGCTTGAGCCAGTGAGCAGGCCTGTACACTTTCCTTTTCTTTCCTCCTGGCAACAACAGACAGACAGACAGACAGACAGACAGACAGACAGACAGACAGACAGACAGACCGACAGACAGACAGACAGACAGACAGACAGACAGACAGACAGACAGACAGACAGACAGACAGACAGACAGACAGACAGACAGACAGACAGACAGACAGACAGACAGACAGACAGACAGACAGACAGACAGACAGACAGACAGACAGACAGACAGACAGCGTGTCTTTTCTTTTTGACCGCAACTCTATAGCAACACTTGAATATGGAAAAAGCGTATCCGGGCACAGCATCACTGCTGGCACATTCCTTGCATGTGGATGGCCTCTTAACGGGAGCAGAAAATGAAGAGGGAGCCTTGAAAATCCATGAAGAAGCTGGGACCATCTTCAGTTCGGCCTCACTGCACAAGTGGGCGTCCAACAACCAGACATTAAACGAAATATTTCCGACGGATGATTGTCAAGCAAGACACTTAGGATACCTCCCAGGGGTCCTTAAAGGGTTAGGACTTACATGGAATCCCCGTACAGATAACCTCACCTTCATCCCACGGTCCAGCGGTCTATCGGAGCCATGAACAATCACTAAAAGGTCGGGACTGAAGACTACAGCAAGACTGTATGACCTTCTTGGATGGCTAGCTCTATACACTATCCGGGCAAAGGCTTTATTCCAAGAGCGGTGGCAAAGAAACGTGGAATGCTATGACATCCTACTACAAGATCTGGATGAAAAATGAATGCGGTGATGCGAGGAACTAAACGAATTGAAAAGAGTTCAAGTGCATCGCTGCTACAAAGCAGGCATAGTCGAATCTGCCAGTAAAACAGTCCTGCACGTATTTGCTGACGCCAGCCCAGTGGCATACGGTGCAGTGGACTACATCTGCGTAACAGATGCGGATGGGATCAAAACTTCGAGCATCCTGATTAGCAAGTCAAGGGTTGCCCCGATCAAGCAACTCACTCTTCCGAGAATCGAACTGATGGCGTGTCCCTTAGCTGCCAGGCTGAGTCGATACAAACTTAGAAGCCTGAAGTAGCCACCACAGGTGACACATTACTGGGCTGACTCGACAGTCGCACTGCATCGGATAACTGGAGAGCCCTCTCAATGGAAACAATTTGTGAAGAATCGCGTAACTGAAATTCAGCGCCTTACCGACACGACTGCATAGAAACATTGTACCGAGTCCGAGAATTCGGCGGATCTCGTGACCAAAGGAGTTGCAGCTGATCAGCTTGTTGAGAGTTCCCCCTGGTGGGAATGGAACGTCCTGGATGACGGTGACTGAAAACACGTGGCCATGCTTCTCGTTACCAAGGAACATTCCGACAATGAAGGAAGAAACGCGAACTGTGGAATTTTTCATGCGACAAGTTCACCTGACGCTCCAAAGCTGTTAGAAACTGATCGATACACCAATGCAACGAGACTCTTCCGTGTGACAGCTTGACTATGACGATATGTCAACAAGCTACGAGATCTGAGCACTAACAAAGGATCACTGACGGCAGTTGAACTAAATGATGCCGAGAAATACTGGATACGGCAAGCTCAGAGAGAAGACCTGGAGAGAGAAGTGCAGTGTGAGACAAAAGGAGATCGCTTTCCAGCAATATCACCGCTGAGGGAAACTACAGTGTATGTTGACAACCACAGTATTGTCCACAGAAGCTCTAGACTTCACCAGAGTGGCAAGCCGTACGACGAAAGCAATCCAATTGTACTGTCGAGGCGACATCGCCGAGCAGAATTGCTCGTGCGTCAAGCACATCAGCAAGTGCTACATGGAGGATCACGGGATACTTTGGTATAGTTGAGAGAGAAGTACCATGGTGCACGAGCCCGGCAGCTAGTAAAAATAATCAAAGGATGCATAACCTGTCAGCGCTGAAATGCACGCCCAGTGACTGTGAAGGGACTGCACCGCTTCGGCGTGACCGAGTGACCCATGCTCAGCCCTTTGAGGTCGCAGGAATGGGCTTTGCAGGTCCACTTCTGGTGAAAGGAGAAAACTCGCTGTACAAGTCCTACATCACACTGCTCATTTGTCCCGTAACGCGAGCAGTTCACTTAGAGCTTGCAAGAGACGTGACAGCGGAGTCGTTCTTGATGACCTTCAGACGTTCCATCTCAAGGGGAGGTGCACCCAGAGTAATCTACAGGGACAACGCGCTTTCCTTCAAGAAAGCCAACCGAGATCCTTTATACTTCTGGAGCTCTATCCGGTAACCAGAGGTGCTTGACTACTTTGCAATGACACGAATCGAATGGAAGTTCACAGGAGAGCGTGACCCATGGTGGGGTTGCTTTTATGAGCGACTCGTGGGATCAATCAAACTTGCTCTCAAGAAAGTCATCGCTTCAATGTTTCAGTCCTTCGAAGAGCTAGCAACGAACCTGGCTGAAATTGAAGTCGTGAACTCCAGACCTTTGAATCACGTATACGACGGACCCGAAGAACCGGAAGCTCTTTGCCCTTCCTTCTTCTTGTCATGAAGACGCCTCACATCGCTGCCTAGCGTGGGAAAAAACGAAGCTGACCAGACAAACATATCCTTTCAGAGGCTGTGACCAGACGCCAGCAGATCACAGAAGTATTCTGGCGAAGGTGGTCCAGAGAGTACATAGAGGAACTGCGAAATATGCAAGGTCAGAACGAGCGCCAAGGAAAAACGATCAAGGAAGGCGACTTGATTCTTCTTCGTGACAGTATTCAACCACGGCAGCAGTGGAAGATCGCGAGGATTGATAAACTGTTTCCGGGAAGAGCCGGAAAGGCGCGGTCGTGCCTTGTGAGACTACCTGGAGGGTCAACCCTCAAGAGTCCAATCACACTCGCGTATCCTCTAGAGATGACGTAAAAGGAAAAACTGACTGAAGTCATTTCGGTGGGGGGGGGGAATTGTTGCGAAACCGAAACCGAAACAGGAGCGCTCAAAGTCGAAAGGCAATGCAAGCCCAGCATGCTAATAATAGTTAATAATAATTGGTTTTTGGGGAAAGGAAATGGCGCAGTATCTGTCTCATTGGAGTATCCGTCTCATCGTTGGAAACCCGAACCGCGCCGTAAGGGAAGGGATAAAGGAGGGAGTGAAAGAACAAAGAGAGAAGTAGGTGCCGTAGTGGAGGGCTCCGGAATAATGTCGACCACCTGAGGATCATTAACGTGCACTACCATCGCACAGCACACGGGCGCCTTAGCGTTTTGCCTCCATAAAAACGCAGCCGCCGCGGTCGGGTTCGAACCCGGAACTCCGGATCAGTAGTCGAGCGCCCTAACCACTGAGCCACCGCGGCGGGTCGCCCAGCATGCTGGGAAAGAGAAACCACCGAGCGCCCGTTGGAGGGGGAGTCGTGTCATGTAACTCGAAATAAACGAATGTCGTTTCTACTCGCTCAACGAAGTTGTTTATTTTTAACGAAAGCGACACTCTCTTCGCCTTCTGACGCTCATTCTTTTTTTATTGAGTAGCCAACTGCCAGGCGACAACCTCCGGATCGGAAGAGTTAATGTTCTCTTGTCTATACCGCCGTTTAGCAGCGGCTGGACTCTCCTTCTGTGCATCCATATCAAACGTTGCGATACAGCCGCCGATTGCATCTCCGCTTTTTATACGCAATGCTGCGCATGCGACGATGCGCGGTTCGGGTGATGAACGCGGTGTGACGTCATGCCGGATGGCGCCGCGAGCGCGCAAAGCACAGTAACCGTCTCACACATTTCGGTGGACACCTGTATCGCGCCGTAAAGGAAAGAATAAAAGAGAGAGGGAAGCGGCGAAGTGCGCGGCGCACCCACTACTCTTCCCCCGTTGCCATGATAACGGCGCATGCGCACAACTGGTCTCCCGCATTTACCATGGTAGCGCATGAGCACAACTGGCGTCTCGCCTGCAGCGCGAAATGCTCGACTGGTAGGCTAGGGTAGCTACCGCTACAAAAAAGAATTCATTTCGCTGGGGAGGGCAACGTCCGAACCCGGAGTTGTCGCCAGGTTGAGTACGGTCCACGAACGATGCAACAACACCTTCACGCCAGCGAAGCTCTTAGATAAGAAACAGCGAGAGACAAACTTTATTGGTGGAGAGGAATTGATGGGTCTCCGCACGATCCCCACTGCACTAGTGTTTATATCCCTAAGATCCATAACGCTGGCTGCCCGGACGGTGGCGATGGTCTGAACGGCCGGGTCCTCCAAGTGCAGCAGTGTCTCCCAGTCCTCCAAGGTCTTGGGGTCCTCTAGGCCGCGCGGGGGGGAGGGGGGGGGGTTCAGCCGGGTAAAGGGAGAGGATGTGGAGGGAAGAGGCGAAGGGTACTGGGCACAGGGTGCAGGCAGGAGTAGGGAAAGAGGGATGATAGTGGGCTAGGGTCAAAGGTGAGTGCAGTGTGTGTGCCTGTAGTTTTCACCACAGCGTTGCATGTTTGTTTTTAAAGGAGGGGTGGGGCGGGGGTAGAACTGGCGCGAAGCTCTGTAGGCCTGCGTGATCTCGCTGAACGAGTGCATTCACTCCCTTGCGAATCCTCCATCCGAAGCCACCTGAGCCAAGCAAAGAAACTAGGGCTAGAAGGTTGGCGGCCTCGTTTCCGGGACCGCGAACCCTTTAGGTCGAGGTTCTTTAAACCGGGCACAGGAGGCTTCGGATCGACAAACGTAGCGTGGGAAAGAAAATGAGAATTACTTAAACCAATTATTAGAATTAGTTTCGAAAAAAAAGGAAAGTCGCAGTAACTGCGTAACTTCTTGGTGGACACCACTCTTTCTCTCTTTTATTTCACTGCCACTTAGAAGTTCCCTGTGCTTTGTGCCTGCAAAACCTTTATGGTTCATACTCGCGGTGACCAGGTCGCGTCCTACCAGGTCACGTCACCTCGCAGTGTCCATCAGTTACATATTAGGTCACGTGACCTTCTCACGTGTTTGCAACCCTTGCGCATGTGCAGTGTGACATCACCGCTCGAATTCAAATCAGTGCAATGCGTCACAAACGGCTTTCGCATTCCCGCAGTTAAAGGGAAGGTGAAGAGGTTAAGGGACTTTAAGACACTTGACATTAAGCATGTCATCAAATCCCATTTTATGTCTGTGAAGTTTTTACGCGATTTTCCTCGCAGATTATACATAATGCACGAATAAAGTTACCTTGATGCTCCGCCTCCCGCAACGCGCGGAGCGCGGAGGAAGTCGGGAGAGCCAAGTTGAAGCGACCGAAACGACGTCATTGTTGCCTTGCGATGAGCCCGGCCCATTTCCTCCCTGTGCTTTTTCTGCGACCAGCGGACCAGTGCCGCTGAGGAGACATCGCGCGCGCGTTTTTCTTTGTATGTGTATTTGAGTGCATTTGATAAGTTTGCTTACAAGTGGCAGATGCAGGGTAAAAAAGCTTAGCGCTCAGCATGCCGTTTTTCTGCGCGACGTAGGGCTGTAGGAACAGAAGTGGCCGTGACGATGTTGCATTCCACCACTTCCCTAAAGACAAGGCGCTTGCTAACCCGTGGATTGCAGTTGTCAAAAGGAAGAAGTTCATACCCTCAAGGAACAGTATGCTTTTCTAAGATCACTTTCGTGACACGGATTATCACCGGAATCTGTAACTTACACTGGCGATGGGCATCGCAGTGAAATCTGCTGGGCTCAAGCCTGGCGTCGTTCCTTCGGAGTTCGCGCACAGACGTGCGTCGCCGCCACAAAGAGCAGCTCTCGTCCGCCTGAGCACTTCGAACGCCAACTCGGCGCCGGCTACTGGACCCATGCAACGCTGCATCGGCACCGAACTGTGAGCACAAAGCCGACCGCTAACAGTGGAACGCTAGTAGCAGTGTTCCCTGGTGGTATGTATTGATAGTTTTTGTGTTAGTTTCGTTAGTTATTTATGAGTGCTAGTGTTTGTGTCAAGTAGGATGTGTTAAACGTGCGTCTGTGTGGGTAGACCTGTCGCCTAGTCCATTCTTTCGGCACGAGCGTTCTACGGGGATCCTTGATAATGGCGCACTCCAGGCTTTTCAGCAATTCGTAATATAATGTTTTGGTTTCGTTTGTTCATTTACACTCCCGTGTATGCTTACAAGAAATAAATACGTACCAGTCAGTGCTCCTCATGCTAAAAAAGGTTGCCACCTCAATTCGGCTTTCAGTCGAGTCCGAGCTGTCATTTTCCAGTGTTTGTCGCCTCTGCGTGAAAGTTGGGGCTGGCACATATACGGAGAAGCGCAAAGGTATTTCTGAGAGCACAGAGATTCCATAATCACAAATATCTGTCGATAAATAGACTGTACAGCTGCGAAAACCCGTCGCTTCTCCCAGCACGTGAAACGTCAAAAACCGAGATGGCAACGATGACGTCAATAAGCTTTCGACCAATCACGAGCGAATATTTTAAAGCGAAAGCTCTGCTACGCCGGCCAGCGAGCCATTTCGGTTTGTCGCGCACTTCAGCCGTATGCCCTATGCCGTGTCCGACGAACGGACCTTGAGCCGCAGTTGCCTTGCAACGCCGCAGCCGCGCTCCAACAGATAGCGCCGCCGTCGACGGCGCTGCCGTCGCCCCTCGCTCCACGAGATGGGTTCCCCTGGGGTAGAGGAAGATGAAGTGTCGCCTCGCATGGGGTATAGATATATAAACCTTTTCGGGGGCTCCTCGCCGTCATGGTTGCCAGAGCACGCCGACGCGCCGCAAACCGGATATGCACCCGAGAAACTTCTGGTTTCTCCGTAAGGCGAGCGCGCGCGGATGGTTTTTCTCGGCCCGTGTGTTGCTTGCGTCGTGCGGGTACCAGTCATGCTCGTTGCAACATGTTTTCAGCGGCAAAAATGTCTCCTGTGACACCATCGCGACGTGGACCGTGTTGTTGTGTACGAGGCTGCAGCTTGCGGCCTGGAACCAGCCTCCTGTTGGAAGTGCGCGCTTTTAGGTTCCCTACGGACACGGAGCGCAAAAATGCCTGGATCGCAGCTGTGCGGCGGTGCAAAATAGCTTTAAGCATAAAGAAGTACACAAACAATGGTGAGAAATGTGGCAATAAAAATAAGTGGAGGAGTTTTGTGCAACAGAATATTACAGCATACGACCATGATTTTTCTCCCACAACATGCTTCACTTTGAATGAACGCACTGTGTAGGGTTCGGCGCGCTGTCGCATCTTTTTGTACATGTGTTACGAATATTCCGCGAGAGAGCAGTGACCTAGGCTGCGCGTCCGGTTTTGTTTTATTTCGTTTTGCTTTGGTGCACGCCGTTAGAAGGGGACTCATGCCTTTTTGGTTAGTCTCCCCATTCGTCCTTGCGGTTTCCTTCGCCGCTCCGGACGGCGGGGCTATCTGCCAGCCTCGACCTTGGACCCCTGTCCCCTTTGCGAAGGATTGCGAGACCACCTAGTGAGGAACTCGGGGGTAAGGGAAAACGCTGACATCAGTTCTGAGCTTTCCTATTCGTCAAAACTGATGAGCCGCAGTTAGCAGTTTATTTTTACGTTTGGAAAGGGGCGCGGGCATCTTCTGGGTGTACCCGCGAAGGGAGCCGCGCCCGTGTGGCTTTGGTCTCTAGCGACTCCTAGCTGGCAGGCGCTCGGTCTGGCCAAGTGCGGAGGGAGTGACCGTGGAGAGCTGGTGCGAGGCGCGCCAGTTTTACTGTTGGGACGCGGTGTCCCTCGCCTCTGTGCAGGCGGTCGGCTAGGCCGGCCGCGGATAGCTGTGGCCGTATACTGACTTTTGTTTGTACCCATCTGTAAATAGCCTCTATAAAAGTTCGTTTCTCACTAAATCGCTTCGCCTGCAAGTCATATCATCGAGAAGCCTTCAAGCGGTGCATCCAGTTTCTGGAAATCACCGGACCAACACCACCGGCAAACCTTTACTGGCGCAGTCGACAGGATTGGTGTTCTGCAGCGGCCCCGAGGAACGGACGAAGACATCCACGGAGAGAACGACGAAATTCGGCATCCAAAGCGACATACCGAAAAGACGACAGGCTACGTGGGTACGAAGGTGCGAACCGCATCGGGCGTGAAACGCCGAAGACAAGGCCTTCAACAGACACAGAGTGGTATCCCTGAGCAACGAGGATCGAACCCGCGTCTTTCGGGCCAGCAGGCGAGCGCCATCCAGTCAGCCACCGCGGCGGCCACAAGCCAACTTCAATTTCTGCTGAATGCTCTTTAAGAGATGAAAAGAGTTGATTATGTCCACATCGACAACTACATATTGCTGAAGACGAAGGTGATAAGGTGCCCAAACGTGTTGCTAAAGGCCCGCTGTGAGCGAGAAACGGCGCAAGCAGTGCGGGACCCCTTAGCGCCGTGCCGAGCTTGATCAGAAGCAGCTGAATGTGGCTTCACATTTAGAGGGAGTTCAGCGTTTATTTAATCATGTAAAACTACCGTTCATGAAAAATTTCGCCAGTAACAACCGGTTGAGCACATTCAGCTAACCTTGTTGTGTTAAATGCGAAGCATTAAATGAAATATGCAGAAAATGGAATGAACGGCAGACTTTACGGAGTGCAGCGCGCGTCAAGAGACCAATGGACACTTTTAGTTGGCCGTTCGGAAGGGGCTTACGTACGCAGGAGCGTTGCCGGTTGCGAGCGCGCATGCGCAGTATGTTCCGTACCGCTGGGCTACTTGCGTACGGATGTACGTGTCGTGTCGTCAGCTAATTGTCTCTAAGTATGAGCTGATTATCGGTTAAGAAAAAGGTTAAAGAAACAAGGGGAGCTCTGTGGAAAAGAGGGATGCTGACGAATTCAGCCCTGGGAATGTATAGGAACTTAAAGCAGGAAATTTCCAAAGAAAATATCTACGATAATGTAGGGGAAGCTTTTTGTTGTTCGAGGCCAGGACGGGAGTTTTGTGGACAAATACATAGTCAGGTACCATGAGATAGGCACGTTGTGCGGTGTGTGTGGAGAGGAGGAGGAAACGGCTGAACACTTCATACTTTTCTGTAAAGAGAAAGTACAGGGGAAAGCCCTACAGTGGAAAGCACCGGGGCTGATTTATTTAAAGCATTGTGGTTTAAGGACCGTGAAGAAAAATTAGTTTTTAAGCGGGAAGAAGTAACCAAGCGAAGGTTATCTGACTGGTGGCTAAAATCAAGACAACAGCAAAATTTCACATTTCATGGCTAGGTGGCTTGAACCACCGCCCGATTTAAGGGGTTCAGCCTTATCCATCCATCCATCCATCCATCCATCCATCCATCCATCCATCCATCCATATATCCATCCATCCATCCATCCATTTCCATCCAACCGTCCGTCCGTCCGTCCATCCATCCATCCATTTCCATCCAACCGTCCGTCCGTCCGTCCGTCCGTCCATCCATCCATCCATCCATCCATTCATTCATCCATCCATCCATCCATCCATCCATCCATCCATCCATCTATCCATCCATCCATCCATCCATCCATCCATCCATCCATCAGTCCATCCATCCATCCAACCGTCCGTCCGTCCATCCATCCATCCACCCGTCCGTCCCTCCGTCCGTCGGTCCGTCTGTCCGTCCGTCCATCCATTCCCTGAAGGCGCCAGCAATTGCGCGCCTTTCGAGCGCTGTCATATCAAGCGAGGGCGCAGGCTTATGTCAGCCAGTGCGCACTCGCAGCGGGGGAGCGGCGGCCAGCACCGGAGTAGCGGCGCTGTCGCTCGGCTGGAAGCCCGCTCGGGCCGCCTACGAGGCTACTCGGTTAATTTTATTTCTGAACAGCGCAATAAAAGAGCGGAACACAACGAAGAATGGACACAACAAGCCCTGACTCGCAACTAGATTTTTATTCACGCCAAAGGCATCTTAAATGCTAAGTACACCAAACACAAACAAGAGGGAAAACCAAAAGAAAACAACACAAAAGCTTATAATCATACCCACAACGGTGACAATCAGCACGAGCGCAAAGCTACACATCTTGGCCGGATAAGAACATCAGTGGCCGGAGAAGAACATCTCTTTATCAGTTAGTGTGATAGAAGGATTACTAATGCAACTATCGGATTCCAAGCGGATGTGAAAAGGCTCCAAAATATCACGCGTTAGGCTGTCATTATTGGTTAATTTGGCAAAGAGGGTAGAGTGGCAAGAAAAAAAGAAAAGCACTAGTGACGTGCCACCGGAGCAGCACATAGCGACGATCGGCGCCACGGTTACGGACATGCCAATAACAAATGTGCCCGGCCAGTTCGCAAAGCAAGGCACTTAGAGTTTCTTACTATTAACTAGGGGGAAAGCTGGAGCCCGCCTATGGGAGTTTGCATGGAGCTTCCTCGAGACCATCTGAGCCACCTTGGGCGCTCTAAGCATCATGGGGCGGAGAGCTACCGAGTGCAGAACCACAACTTTTGGCCAAAATGTAATGAAAATACAAACACGTTTGATAATCAATAATGTCCTAACCTTCATTATCCTGTCCATAAATTGCAAGAAATGAGCAGAAAAGCGTGTATAACTCAATTTTGCCCGAAATAAGCGATGGCTTGCTCTCCTATTGGCAGACCACAATAGATAATGTTTCGTGCTTAACAGGCGCACTTTAAAAAAATTATGTTTTTGAAAAAACATTTTCTTGATTCAACACATTCAGAGGTTTTTTAATGGTACTTCGGAAACGAAAAACCTTTCATTGGCGTCATGTGCTGTTGCGTTTTCGCTACTATGGCTTTTGCACAGTACTTTTGCGCCAAAGTTGTCTGGACCGTGGACGGAACGGGACATCTTAGTAACGCCACTCTCTCTTCCTGAAAAACGCCGACTCTCCCACATCAAGTACCTCATCGCCCCATGATGCTTTGAGCGCCTATGGTGGCTCAGGTGTAGCGCCGCCAGCTTTCCCTCTAGTTAATAGTAAGAAACACTATGGCATGGCACCGCGCTATCCGATTTTCGCCGCTCCGGAGACTTTATTGTGGTTTCGTTTCTGCTCGTCACTGTACGTATGCAGAACCCACGGAAACATTTCACTTAGTAGTTCTGGCACTTATAGACTGCATCCTTTCAATGTAAGCTTTATGTGGCCTGCAATAGGGTTTGGCTCCTTTTAACGCGATCTATACTCATGGAACTATACTCAGGGACAGCTTTCTGCTGCTATTCCTTATAAGCTACGAGGCGCGAGGTTTCCAACAGTTGCGATACCAAAAACGTGAATAGAAAAGAAAAATGAAAGCCTGCCGACGGGAGGTCTGCGGATATATTGATTGTTGTAGTGATATCTTACACTATATGAAGCTCGGAGGAAGATTCCGGACACACCAGCAGAAGCTGGTCCCGATCTAGAACCCGCTCATTAATTCGGAGCAGCAACAACCTACCTTCGGACACTCAGAACAAGAACGCTACTTCCCAAGGAAAGGAGAACTCCAAACATATCCAGGTGGCACAGCACGAGCCTCAGAACACGAACGCTATTTCCCAAGGAAAGGAAAACAACTCCAAACATATCATGGTGGCGCAGCACGACAGCATCAACAATACCAAGGTCGGCTGGAATCAGGTTGCTGCCTCCTCAGCTCTATTACATAGTAATACACAGTGCACTAGCTGTACCCATTTAGAACGCGTTAACCGAGAGCTCAGCTCCCAAATAGCCGCGCTTCATGAAAGACTCAAACGCTTACAAAATGCCAATTCCGCATCTCCTATGAACCCGGACACGGTTCAGCCCGCAGCATGTGTCCAGCCGCCACTGCTGTCAACGTCCGATGCAAAAAGCGTCGCCACTCCCACTTTCCCTGAAAAATGCGGCGCCTCAGCTTCCACTACTTTGACGCGGAGTGTGGCCTCTGCCGCCCAACCTCCATCAGACACCCCTCAATATGTGCCCATGGCTGATTTTGGTACAATGCAAGAAATCCTTCAGAATATATTTACACAGCAAAAGCAAATGTTTACGCAGTTACAGCAATTCGGCTCTCAACTGCAACAACTCGGCACCGCTCACGATGATATCCGCAGAACTGTATATGAACTTGAACGCGGATCGCGAAAGCGGTCCAGCCACGCTTGAAAATACAAGAATGAAAGCCTACCGTCGCTCGACCGTCTCAGGCGACGTAAGCGATTCCGAATCAGTGCTTAGTCAGGATGGCGCAGCATAGAAATACCTACCATCAAGAAAGTTTAGAGATATGGCAGTGGAACTGTCGTAACATCAACCGCAAAAAAGCTCCCTAAAATTCTTCATTCAAAACGCTATAATAACTCCGGACGTGATCTGTCTACAAGAAACAGGCACACGGCCTACCCTTGCGGGATATTACCCGGTTATAAATGACACATTTCTTAGGGTCGCCGCCTTGGTCTCAAAGACGATCACGGCTGTGCAGCACACTATGCACTATCCCAATCCACATCACATCCTGGTTGAGATCATCCCTCAAAAACGTTGCTGGCCAAGCACTTTTATACTAAATCTGTACAGCCCACCTCGCAACAAAAGAGAAGACTTCAGACCAATTATACATGAAACTATTCATATAGCAGGCTCAAACCAACTGGTCATACTCGGAGATCTGAACGCTCCCCACAGTACTTAGGGATATGCTGTAGACTCCCAAAAGGGCAGACTTCTCCTGGAAGCGGTGGATCAAGAAGGATTAGACTTCCTTACCGACGTTACAATCCCCACGAGAATTGGAAACAGCGTCAGTAGGGACACCTGCCCAGATCTAACGTTCTCGAAAAACATTGCAGCAGTTACTTGGACAAACCTGGGGGAACAACTAGGCAGTGACCACTACATCCTTAGTACGTCAGTGCAAACGTCTAAACTTCGCCGAACGCTCGGTGAAATAAATATTATGGATTGGGAAGCTTATCGCAGGCGTCCCGCACCCGAGGAAGGCATCCAAGACCTAGCAACATGGAGTGATCACATCAGGGAAGCTCACAAAGCTAGCACACAGAGTATACCGCGCACAACGAAAAACCCGGAAGTAGATCGTCACCTCCTACACTTGTGGGAGGCTCGTCGTAGTCTCGTCCGCAGGTGGAAGAAGCAAAAGTTAAACCGCAGACTCCGACTTAGGATATCATCACTTTCCGAACAAGCCCAGGAGTACGCAACGCAACTTGCTCAGCAAAACTGGATAGATTTTTGAGCCTCCCTCAAAGGCACACTCAGCACCTCTCAAACTTGAACCATACTAAGAAGCTTAATTGATCCGAGCAAAACCAAAACCACAGTCAATCGCAAGTTGCAAGAAATTGCTTACAAATTTCAAGGAACAGATCAGGAATTGAAACAAGCCCTACAAGACCAGTGCATTGGCACTCAAAGAATCCCGCCATGCAATCTTCAACACACAGGAGCTCTGAACACTGATCTAGACGAGCCCATCACGGTGGCTGAAGTATATGAGGTAGCAACAGCCGCCAAACGCAATACCGCCGCAGGAGCAGACAAAGTGACCAACGCAATGATAAGAAACCTTAGCTCAAAACATATTGAGCAAATGACCGACTACCTTAATGGCCTGTGGGAAGAAGGACGAGTCCCAAACGAGCGGCGACATGCAGAGATTATCAAAATTCCTAACGCTGGAAAGCGGCCCACCCTTGAAACATTAAGACCGATCTCCCTTACATCCTGTCTCGGGAAGCTCTATGAGCGAGTTATCCAAAGCCGCCTCGTGAATTTCATTGAGGACAGGGATCTCTTTCCAAAGTCCATGATTGGCTTCAGGCGCGGTCTCTCAACCCAGGACGCCTTTCTCTTGCTTAAGGATGAAGTTCTTACAGGCATCCCAAGAGGAAGCGAGCATCTTATCCTGGCGCTTGACCTTAAGGGAGCTTTTGACAATGTCTCACACGAAGCTATCTTCCGCGAACTGAACTCCCTGGGATGTGGACGGAAGGTCTTTAACTACATTAGAGCTTTCCTCACGAACCGCACTGCAACAATTGGAATTGGAAATACCTGATCAGATACCATACCAGTGCCAAACAAGGCCACTCCGCAGGGATCAATCATCTCTTGCCTCTTATTCAATATTGCCATGACAGGATTGGCTCCTCGGCTGCAGGAATTACCCGATATAGGATTTACGCTGTATGCAGACGTTATAACAATCTGGACGACTAAGGGATCCCTTGCACAGAAGGAACAAGCACTACAGGAAGCGGCATCAATTGTCGAAACATTTGCCGCTATTAGTGGTCTTCGCTGTGCACCGGAGAAGTCAGAAGTAATCAGGGTGCACGGTCAAAATTACAAAACCTCTGGACCAATAGATCTCTATGTAGAAGGCCAACCGATTCGAGAGGTCTCGGTCATTAGAATTCTCGGCCTTTGGATTCGAAGTAACCTACGCGCTGGACATACCATAAAAACTCTCAAAACAACCACCCACCAAATTACACGTATGATTCGTCGTATAACACGCCAGAAGAAAGGCATGCGCGAGGAAGACACTCTTCGTCTTGTACAGTCCTTGGTTATCTGCAGAATAGCATACGGCCTTCCGTATCATCATCACACAAAGAGAGAACTTAAGCAGGCCGACACTGTCATTCGCAGCGCGTACAAAACAGCTCTCGGCCTTCCTCCAAGCACCTCGACCGAACGTCTAATCAAGCTTGCAGTCCACAACACCTTTGAGGAGATCAGAGAAGCGGTCTTAGCATCGCAGAGAGCCTGAGTCTAAAAGGCCACCACCGGAAGAGCCATTCTTCAGCGCATTGGTACGCCACGAGATCTACAAGAGCTCTGGCGACACACTTCCCTACCTGCAAACATAAGAAGACAGATCTCGGTGGCTCCGCTCCCAAAACATATGCATCCAGAAATCCACGAAGGCAGACGGGAGGCTATGGTCACTCATCTACGCCGGCGTCTAGAGTCAGATCACAAAGCAGTCTATGTAGACGTCGTGGCGTATACTGAACCGAGCATCTTTGTTGCTGTCGCCCTTGACCACAATTTTCAACTACTAGCGAGTGTTTCACTCCGGGCTGAGGACCCTGCCGCGGCGGAAGCCTCCGCCATCGCCCTTGCCATAAGGCATTGTGATCTGGCGGACAAATCAGCTCACATAATAACTGACTCGAAGCGAGCCTGTCAACATTACATCACAGGGAGAGTCCCAAAAATGACAGCTGCTCTACTCATACCGTCGGGCCTCTCACCTACACTTCAACGCCCCCATAACATTACTTGGACCCCGGGCCACTCAAGTCTTGAAGGCAACTAGGCGGCAAACGATCTAGCTCGTGAGCTAACAAACCGAGCGAACCCTTGCCCGTACCTCACCCCTATACCATCAAACTATGGGGAACGGCTGGAGATGCTTAGATTAGACCGTAGAATATATCCCACTCCCCATATTAAACTCACCACAGAAGAAGCCACATTTTGGAGGCGAATACAAACGAATACCTTCCCCAACCTGTACTTGTACAGCTTCATTCACCCTTCCAAATACCGCCCCTTCTGTCCATTTTGCGGCGATAAGTCTACGCTGTTTCACATTTCCTGGAATTGTCCCAAAAAACCACCTCATCTAAAAACATTAGACATCATACGAGCAGTGGGAGGCAGCCCTGACCAGCAATGGTCTGGAGGACCAGTGTCGCATCATTAGACTGATCCAGGCATCCGCCCAAGCCACCGGAGTCCTGAACTGAGGAGTCCGCCTACCTGACTCGTAGAACACTTCAATGAAATAATAAATGTTTTATCTCTCTCTCTTACACTAAATGAAAAAATTGTTATCATGAACTCCTTCCGGTTCAAAACTGCTTTCGTCCAGAATTGTTCAGTATGTGAGCGTGAACAAGCCGTCGATGCTTTCCCGCTGTTTATGCGGACGACAAATTCTCAAAACTAAAAATATTGCACCATATTAAACAATAACCGATGAACTTCTGATTGAAGAATGATCCACGTCAGCAAAGCGGATGTTCAATGAACTAAGGGTACCTTTATTCAAAGAGGTGCAAAATTTCTGACGTCTACTTCGAAGCTCTGTTGCGGTGCAAACAAATAATAATAATAATAATAATAATAATAATAATAATAATAATATTAATAATAATAATTGATTTTTGGGTAAAGGAAATGGCACAGTATGTCTCATATATCGTTGGACACCTGAACCGCGCCGTAAGGGAAGGTATAAAGGAAGGGGTGAAAGAAGAAATGAAGAAAGAGCTGCCGTAGTGGAGGGCTCCGGAAATATTTCGACCACCTGGGGGTTTAACGTGCACTGACATCGCACAGCACACGGGCGCCTTAGCGTTTTTCCTCCATAAAAACGCAGCCGCCGCTGTCGGGTTCGAACCCGGGAACTCCGGATCAGTAGCTGAGCGCCCAAACCACTGAGCCACTGCGGCGCGTCGGTGCAAACAAAGAAATCTCTAAATCTTGTAGGAATTATGACAAATGCGCAACTTTATGCGTTTAAGTGAAAAGTAATTTCAAAGCATTTTTCATTGCTTTTGGGAAGTAATTGTAATGTAATGTCATTACTTCTCTTCGAGCAGTAATTAGCAATGCAATTTAATTTTCAAAACGCCGAGTCGCTTTAGGAATAAGCGGTCATTAACTATTAGCCATTATCTCGCGCATACGCAACGTGAAGACGAGTTAGCGAGAGCAAGTCGACATAACCGAGCATCGCCGGTGATATACAAATGGCAGTGGTTTAGCTCTGGTTAAACCTGGAGTGCCGCGATGGCTACAGCTGGCCGAGTGGAACTGGCTCAGTAGTCGAATTGCAGAGTAATACCCTAGTTACACGGCTGACTTAACCGCGGTTAACCGTAACCATGGTTAGGCGGAGATAACCTTGGTTATCGCTAACCTCAGTTTGGCGGTGTTACACGCCAAAACTTTGTCCAATGGGCGTGTTCGGCGCTGGTCACGTGACTGCTGCTCCAGACACAATTATAAGGCCCATTTTATTCCCGTGATATACAAAACATTTAACAAAACACTGTGATAAGAAGTTCTTTTTGTGAACTAAGGTTGGTATCGCCTGTGCATCTAAACTTGTTACCCGAGGTTGTTCGAATTCAGACAAAACATGAAAGTAGTCTTTAAACATGGGGCGCAGTCGATACCGTAGCCGATGCTAGAGCCAAGGCAATCCTCCTTCGCTGCTGGCCATCGCCTAGGCACTTTGAGCTATTTCGTTTTCTTCTCGCTGTTTTCGTTTTATTCAATTTCAGATTGTTTCTCGTGTCATAATAAGTGCACTTTGCTGTTTTAAGTATATTTTCAATTCTAGTCCATCCTTTTCTTCGTGTTTGAAGTTATTTTACTACATGAAGTGTTGACAGTGCTGTGCGTCGGCAGGAAGTTGTGCATATAGCGAAGGCTCAGAGCAAGCCTGTGTCGGGCGGCGAGGAAGAGAGCAAGTTCCTCGCTGTGCTCGCCGCTTATCAAATGGAAATGCAGCAGCTACGTCTGCGACAGCTCGCCATTCTTGGCAAACTTGAAGACAAGCAAGCCGAGCAAGAACGAGCCGAACATACGTGCCGGCGCCTCCAAGTTCTGGCTGCAAGTTCTGTGCTCTTGCTAGTGGAGTGTGTGGGCGTATCCGCGCGAAGCTCCATGGTACGAAGCAACGCCGCACTTGCAAGAGGTTGGGTTTAGGGAGAACTTTAGAATGACAAGAGGCACATTTAGATACGTTTTAAATGTGTGACACCGCATGAGGAGGCTGGACAGAAATATGCGGAAAGCAATACCGCTGCATAAACGTGTGGCAATTGCCATATATCGTCTTGCGACTTCTGCAGAAGAGCTGTGGCAAACGTGTTTGGAGTCAGTCGCTCCTCAGTTAACATCATTGTTAAAGAGTTCTGCGATGTTGTTGTGAAACTTCTCGAGCCTCGGTACGTGAGAATGCCGAGGACGCACGAAATGGCCGAACACCTGCAGCAGTTTTCTGCAGTTGCAGGCTTCCCTCAAGCTGTTGGAGCACTAGACGGCTGCCACATCGAAGTCTGTCCACCTTCCGAGCATGCAGTGGACTGCCATAACTATAAGGGGCGGTATAGTGTAATACTTTTGGCTGTTGCTGACCACAGGTACAAATTCCTTTACACAAACCGAGGGTCTCCTGGGAGGAACCATGACGCAGGCGCGTTTGCAGAATCGAAACTGCCAAAGTTTCTGAGCAGAGAATTGTTTAAGATGGAAGCCAAAACCATCGAAGGAGTGCACGTTTCACCTATGCTGCTGGCTGATCAAGCCTTCCCACTCCAAAAAAACATCATGAAGCCATACCCGCATTTTGGGACTACTGATTCTGCTACGCAGGCATTTAACATTCATCTTTCAAGTGCCAGGCGTGTGGTAGAAAATGCCTTCGGGCGGCACGTTTTCGCATACTGCTTGAGGGCCTTGAATGCAACATTGTCAATGTGAACAAAGTCATTCGCTGCCGCTGCGTACTCCACAATATTTGTGAGGAAATGACTGACAGATGCGACGCCAACTGGCTGGATGTGGTCCGTCTAGAGGATGTACGACGACCACAGCCTTCCTGCACAAGCAGTCAAGAGGAGCCTTCGGGGGTGGCAGTGAGAAATGCCCTGGCAAAGCACCTTGCTTCACAGTGAACGGTCTTGCATGTGTAGCAGCAGCATGATCGGGTGATCGAACGCTTCCATCGTTTGCTAAAAACATCCCTCAAAGCCCAACTCGACACCACCCACTGCACCGCCTCCTTACCACTGGTTCTGCTCAGCCTCCGTGCTACGCTGAAACAAGATCGTCGTTGCACTCCGGCAGAACTTGTCTTCAGCTCCCCCTGGTGAATTTTTCGAACCTACCGGTTCGTATACAAGTCCGGACCCTACCGATCACGTGACACAGCTCCGCTATTTTTGCCACCATCTCAGGATGACACATCTCCAACACCAGTCTCGACGATCTTCACATGTTCCATCCGAACTCGCGACTTGCACGCACATCTTTGTTCGCCGAGACTCTGTCCGCAAGCCGCTTCAGCGCCCCTACGACGGCCCCTTCCATGTAGTCGAAAGAACCTAGAAGTTCGTCGTCGACATTCATGGGAACACTGACACCCTTTCAATCGACTGCTTGAAGCCAGCCTTCAGAGAGGACGTGCCGCCCACTGGATCTTCATGTGTGCTTTCTCAAGTTGTATAGCATGATGAAAAGTAGTGTCTTTTGCAGCAGAGGTTATCATGCAATTGTGACGGTACACCCATCAATCAAAGCACCTGCCTACTTCGTAGTATACCTATTCATTACACCGCATAAAGTATTGAGACGTGGCCTCAGCCTAATGATTGCAGCATGTGTGTGTATCTGTTTTATTCAGTGCTACCATTGTGTCATGTTGTACACAATGGCATTGTAGGGTTCTGGAGGTTTACAACTTGGATCTTGTTGAGTTGCCTACCCATTTTATAAATTTGATAGCTTGTCGTATAGCATGTATATATTATTAACAATGTTGGCCACAAAATATTTTGCTTTATGTTGGTCAAAGGCTTGTTTAATGTTTGCAGGATATAAGGACAGTGATAAGCATTCTTAAGTTTAAAATATTTAAGTGAGTGCTGTATCATTATTGATGCGGAAAAATTAGACGGTAGTAGTTAAAAAATATTCGGCTTAAGCATTTGACCATGCTGCACTGTCTGTCGCAGTTGGTAATACATCACTTATTTCAGAGGGGACAGATTATTTCATTCCTGATTTTTATTTGCTGTGAAGTACGATTTCATGACATCAAGCATTCCTCTTTGAATCTCGTTGCTTTCCTTCTGCAGTTCCAAGAGCTGCTTTCTCAGCTCGGTACTTTCTCTGGCGGCCTTGGCTGCCCGGTCATCGGCTTGCTGCTGCAATGTCAACAGCTCCTGCAAAAGCTGCCAATACCAAACAAAAGTTAAAAACTATAAATATGTATGCCACATAACTCCAGGATATGAAACCTAGCTGCTAGGCAAGGCCCAAAATACAGATTTTTGATAACTTATCAAGAAAGCTCAGAGAAATGAGCAGGATAAAAAAGGTAGAAATGACGACTTCCAACTCGCAAGCCATTTTATGATGAGAAATGCAGTGTGGATTCTTCCTTTTATGAAATATTTGACATTATACTTGATTAGACTAAACTCCTATTAAGGAACACCTATGAAGTAATATAATAGGGTTGCCACATGTTTTGGAACACACAAATACTCGCACCCTATTCCTTTAACTGCGGCCAGCTTCTTAAAACAGGACACAAGGGCAGATTTACGATTAACCGGGGTGCAGAAAATGTTATGCAGTCCCATTATGCAATGCATTTCTTGTACCGCAATTTGTTCGTCTTGGAGAGCATCAGTACAGTCTGACAGCAAAGATCTTTCACAGCGCACAGTGCAGTGTGCTGTAATTGTGTTATGTGTGATGACATTCAAACACAATCAAATCATGTGCAACTTATTGGAAACACTTCAAAGAGCTATGCATCACTCCATCTTGTTCACTTTGTCGTTTCCCACAGGTTTTTTTTGCTTGTTGGCTCTTGAACATGTTCAAGTTCTTTCATGTTCTCTTTTCACTGCCTGCTTTGGAGCAAAGTGCATACATATTAAGATGAGTTTATTCTGTTGTCTGTAATAAAACAAAGTGAATGAGACATGTCCTTTGAATGTTTTAGTCACTTGATTTGTGTTGTGTAGTGTTTTCGAACTACATAGCTGTGATGGCTATAACACGTCATCTTGCCGCGGCAAAAAACCATTTCCTTGTTGCAGCGTTGCTAGTCATGATGGATTACAATACTTGCGAAGAAAATATACATGCTTGCAGGCACTGTCACATTGAGTTTTTCTGAAGCAGTGATTACCTCTATGCTTTCTTGCTCCAGGCTACTGTCGTTCACTGGCAGCGCTCCAAAAAAAGAGTGAAGCAGCCAGTAAAATGGCCATTCAATGCCTTTTGATTCAGTGCGTGAGCTAGATCTCCTCAGCTTTCTAGAAACAAAGGTAGTTTTATTCCATGAAACTTTGCATCAGAAAATGTATAGGCGGGTAGTGTTTCGCTTAAAGAAAAACAGGAAAGTATCAGCTACCCATATGGAAGAAGTACATATCCCGCCTGTCTTTGTATAGACTGAAAGGCTGCAGAATCGGAGGACAAGCATGCTGGTCAGCACATTCAGCAGATAAATTAGTACATCTTAAGTGTCAACCGTGCTAGCGCAGGTACCTGATTTAACGTCGATATTACTTTGCTGTTGCTACGGTTAATTTGGCACGGAAAATATAAAGTTAATACCAGTTCTATACAGCCTCCGAGCATTGACTAATGCCGACGACAGGCTGCGAAAAACGTAGCAAGCTAAGCTAGCTCGAGGCAGGACCTTCTACTGTTGCGCGAACTCTCACCATTAACCCCGTTTATCGTCATTATACGGCGCGTGCAAACTACGCCAGAGACGTTCGCACTGCCAGGCGAGTGCATGCGATGCTATGTGCTCCAAAGAGCATCAAAAACGAAACACCTGCGTGCTGCTGGCGCACATCACTTTGGACGATATAGGAGTCAATTCAGGAGACGCTGCCGAAAAACAATGCACTTGACGCGGTTACCGTTAGTACACATACAAGTGGTCAGTTCAAATGAGCCGAGTTCAGGGCACTAACGATCCGCGCACATCACAGGTCAGCCAGAAAAAGAGTTGTGTATTCTACAGCAAAGCAGCTGTCATGCCGGACGAAGCACCGTGCATCACGGCGAATGTTTGTGCGTACGTGCAGCGCACCGGATACCAGCGTTAAAAAGCACTAAAATAGCCTGTAAACTACACATTATATGAAATGGCTTTCGTACTTACCGGTAGTGCTTATTGAGATTTTCCAGCTTCTGCCGGATCTGTTTTGCTGAATACGGCCCTTCGCCTGCCGGCAGGCATGCGTTCAGGGAGTCTCGCATTGCGCGTATTTGACCGCAGAGCCGAGACATTGTCCTCCCAGATGCGTATGAATGCTTCTGTCGTGGCAACAGACCAGTTCACACGCTTCTGCTCACTTGATGTGGCAGCGGGCATCGCGAGCTCAGCCGACATGGTGGCAGCCATTTTGTCAGTTAGCCGCTTGACTGAGGTAGCCAACCTCAGTTACCGATAACCATGGTTAGTGGCATAACTGCGGTTAGGCTCTCCGTCTAACAGAGCACAACTGTGGTTAATATTAACTGAGGCAAACTTAACAGCGGTTAAGTCGGCCGTGTAACTAGGGTATAAGTCTTTCGCCGCTTCGTTTCGCTGGGGCGTTCCTTCACCTTCGTCCCTGGACGTGGATTCACTCTCTCCCCCTCTTCCCTCACCACTACCTACCTCTCCCCCACTCGGTTTCGCCACCCAGACGCGTCGCCGCATCCGCTCCGCACCACGTGACCAACAAGAGCGCCGCCACAGAGCTCAAGGGCGGCCACGCAGCTCAAGGGATGCTAGCGCAATGTAGCTATCGCTACAATGCAGAACTGGGCCTCAAACTGAAGAATACTTCGACTATATCCTGGGCGCCCGCAAACGCAGGCATCGAAGGCAATGAGTGGGCCAACAGCATTCGCGAGCAGCAGCATACAAGATGACACCCCGCACATTCAGTCTGAGCGGCTGCATACACCTGTCCACTGGATGCCTTGGCGCTCAAAGATATTGCGAAGAAGCGACGCTGCACAGCCTCTCAGCACCTTAACCAGAGGAACGCGCAGAAGAGCAGGCGCATCGTGTTCCCGCCCGTATGCAGGAGCAGGTACAGAGGGGCACCCAAACCTCTGCTTCCCTAACCCCAGCATTACGGCAGAAATTTTTCAGCAATGACTCCAAGAAAAGGTTGTGCCGTCGCTGCCGAACGAAGACTATTCGTAGCTACATACAAGGAAGCTAACAGAACTACCTACCGCCATCCGCTCGGACACGCACAGCGACTGCGCTCTTCCAGTAACACACGACAGCACGGCTGTCGCTCTTCTCTGGGCAAACCTTGTTGAATTTGTTGGAGAAGGCCCGAGCAACATACTATGCAGCAGTCGACGGCGACGAAATCTGCAGCTGCCCCGACCGCCGTGAGAATGACGTGTTCACGCGCCCGCACAGATGCCTTGAGGAATGTGCACATGAACTCAATCAATCAATCAATCAATCAATCAATCAATCAGTCAATCAATCAATCAACCGACTAACCAACCAATGAATTAATCAATCAATCAATCCTATGGTTACGAACGCAGGGTAACTCATTATTCAGCTTCAGTGAAATAGCCGTATTAGCTTTCGAACGCGTTAAACACCTATAAAGCATTCCATATACTTTGCCAAACTTTCAGAAAGTTCCTCGCAGGCAGGAACTTTCTCCCATAAACGGTCGGGCACGCGAGAAGACAAAATAAAGCTGGTCAGGAGCCTGGTGATCAGCCGAGTCACCTACAGTCTTCCATACTACAACCCAATCAAAAGCGAAATACAACAGATTGATGCGATTATACGCAAAGCATACAAAACAGCACTCCATCTACCGCAATGCACATCCACAAAGAAGATTTTAGCACTAGGACTTCATCACAACTTTGAAGAACTGAGAGAGGCACAACACGTCGCCCAGTTGCAGAGACTACAGCAGACTCCGTCTGGCAGGGAGCTTCTGCAGAAGTTGGGATGCAACGAACAAATACAAGAAATCCAGCGAACCGCGACTATCCCAGACGGCATACGGGGCACAATTAGAGTGACCCCCATCCCCAAGAACATGGGCCCCAACCTACACGAAGAACGCAGAAAGGCGAGGGCCAAGTACATCCAAAAATCACTGGTCCGCCAGACAACAACGGTGTATGTGGACGCAGCCACATAGCCCAGAACGACGGGACAAAACAACCCCAACGCGGTAGCGGCTGTGATAAACTCAGACATGCGGGAAATCATCATCGCGTCGCTACGGGACTGCACGGTAGTCGAGGCTGAAGAAGTGGCCGTCGCTCTAGCGGCAGCGGAAGGCTACCGGACAGAAGCGATCCTTAACAATACTAACCGACTCTCAAACGGCATGCCGAAACTTCATGTTTTGGCAGAATAGGTCACAGAGCGCTCCGCATACTCCGCTTTGGGGACCGACCCAAATAAAGCACACAAGAACCAATAAAACATAGGATAGTATGGGCGCCGGGACACGCGGGAGTGGAAGGCAACCAAGCGGTTGACAGGGTAGCTCGAGGGTACACTTTGTACCGAGCTCCCCCCCCCCCTCCAGCGACCTCGAGGAAGCCGAACCTATCGCTAGAGATTACTCGACAATCTTAAACCACTACAAGGGCTGCAGGAAACGGTACCCCCAACCACATAAATCTCTCTCCAGGGAAGACGCCGTCGCCTGGAGGCTGCTACAGACGGGCTCATACCCGAATCTAAATACACTCAACAAAATACAACCCACACAATACACAGACAAATGCCCATGATGCCATGAAACGCTCACGCTCCATCACACAACGTGGGCCTGCCAGAAAATAGAGTTGGCACCAAAAACACCAAACCCGAGTGCGGAGCAATGGGAAGGAATGCTCTCCAGCGACCGTCAGGACGTCCAACATGGGCTGATCCGGTGAGCACAGCTGGCAGCAGCACCCAGCGGAGCCCTGAACTAGGGGCAGACGACCATTGCTAAGAAGACGGACGACACACCTGACTCCGCCAAATTGCTCACCTACTCTCTAGAGCTCAATAAACGTTTTCCTTCCTTCCTTCCTTCCTTCCTTCCTTCCTTCCTTCGCGGGCAACTACAACATTGAAAAGAAAAAAATGAAAATTTGTTTTTGGGGAAAGGAAATGGCACAGTATCTAACATATGGGCAGAGACCTGAACCGCGCCGTAAGGGAAATGATAAAGGAGGAATTGAGCGAAGAAAGAGGTGCCGTAGTCCTGGAGGGATCCGGAATAGTTTCGAGTACCTGGGGATTTTTAACGTGCACTGACATCGCACAGCACATAATAATAATAATAAAAATCATTGGTTTTGGGGGGAAGGAAATGGCAAAATTACTGCCTTTCTCATGGTTAAATGGTATGTTGCAGGATTATTTGTCGACCTTCAGCTCACATGTTGCAATTGCGACTGATGGCTCGGTGTGTGCAGAAAAGGCAGGTGTAGGTATTTACTCTCAGTCCCTTGACTGGTCTTTTTCTCTCCGTCTCCAAGATTTCACTCCTATCTATCTGGCTGAGTTTCTAGCAGTGGTTCTCGCTCTGCGCAAGGTACCAATTTCTTTATCAGCAGTAATAATAATTACGGACTCGTTATCTTTATGCACTTCCCTCTCGGCGTCCACTGAATCGCAGCTCTTCCGTATTCTAAAATTCCTGATCCCTCCACACATCACATCAATTCGATTTCTTTGGGTTCCTGGGCACAAGGGTCTTCTATTAAATGAATTACCTGATGCTTTAGCGAAGGCAGCCCTGAGTGGACCGATTGTTGACCCGCTTCCAACAACTGCTTACATCACGGCGGCACGCTATCGACGGTACACTGTAATGAACGAATTGGGCGCATCAGCGCTTACTTCCTTGGACGACTTCCAGCACCTACTGTTCCCATGGAGAAGCTCAGTCTGGCGATCGCGCAATCTTGAAGTTTCCTTCACGAGGCTTCGTTGCCGAGTGCCGCAACTAAATTTTTACCTATACAGGTGGACAAAATTATTCCGGAGCCCTCCACTACGGCACCTCCTTCTTCCTTTATTCTTTCACTCCCTCCCTTATCCCTTCCCTTAAGGCGCGGTTCCGGTGTCCAACGATATATGAGACAGATACTGCGCCATTTCCTTTCCCCAAAAACCAAATATTATTATTATTATTATTATATTATACAGGCCTGGTCTGGCGATCTCCCCATTGTGTCCGTATTGTGCGGAGCCGGAAACAATAGAGCACTTTCTTCTTTTTTGCCGTCGCTACTCATCGATTAGGAGGCGACTATTAGAAGTTCCAATACAGAATCTCAGTTTGCGCCTGTCTTCTGCGGTTGTTCTGTCTCTTGGCGCTTCTATGCTTGGCCATACCAATGGGAATGTTTGCTCTGCCGTTCAAAATTATCTACTAGAATCAAAACGTCTACCTTCATGAGCTTTCGTCCTGCCCATCCCATTATCAGCTTCTGTATTTCGGTTTTTACAACCACTTATAGTAATCCCTACCCCTTCTTTGCCTAAATTTTAGTTGTATGAGCCCCTAACCTTCTGCAACCACCTCGGCTACGAAAACTGTGCGATCCAAATTTTGGTAGGTCATCCCATGCTTGCAACATGCAACTGGTCATTTAAGTAGTGACCGCCTGGTTATGGCCAATCCCCCTTGTGGGTATGTGCCATTGTGTGAGGTCAACAACAACAATCTTTGGACACCTGAACCGCGCCGTAAGAGAAGGGATAAGGGAGGGAGTGAAAGAAGAAAGGAAGAAATGGGTGCCGTAGTGGAGGGCTCCGGAATAATTTCGACCACCTGGGGATCTTTAACGGGCACTGACATCGCACAGCACACGGACGCCTTAGCGTTTTTCCTCCATAAAAACGCAGCCGCCGCGGTCGGGTTCGAACCAGGGAACTCCGGATCAGTAGTCGAGCGCCCTAACCACTGAGCCACCGCGGCGGGTCCTAATTAATTATTTTTGAGAAAACCGCAGAGGACACGGAACTTCTCGGTGGCAGTGAAAGAAGGGAGAAAGAAAGAGTGGTGTCCACCGAGAAGTGACGCAGTTACTGCGCATTTCCTATGTTTCGAAACTAATTCTCATTTTGTTTCCCACGTTGCGTTTGTTTATCCGAAGCCACCTGAGCTCGGTTTAAAGAACCTCGGGCTAAAAGGTTGGCGGTCCCGGAAACAAGGACGCTAATCTTTAAGCTCGAGCCTGTTGAAAGCGGGCTAAGGTGGTTTCGGATCGGGGATTCACGAGGAAGCGAATGCACTCGTTCGAGAAGACGCAGGTCTACAGAGCCTCGCGCCTGCTCTACCCCCCGCCCCACCCCTTCCTTGATAACAAATACGCAACACTCTGGCGCAAACTTCAGGCACCACACTGCACTCACCCTCACCCTAGCCCGCTATCATACCTCCTTCCCTACCCCTGCCTGCACCCTGTGCCCAGAACCCTTCACCTCTACCGTCTACATCCTCTCCCTCTGCCCGGCGTACCCTGTCCCGCGCGGCCTAGAGGACCTCAAAACCTGTGAGGACTGCGAGACCCTGCTGCGCTCCAAGGACTCCGTCGTGCAGACCATCGCCACCGGCCGGGCCGCCAGAGTTATGGACCTTAGGGACATAAGCACTCTAGTGCTTTGGGGTCGTGCGGTGACCCATCAAATCTTCTCCACTAATAAAGATTTCTCTCTCTATTTCTCGTCTCAGAGCTTCTCTGGCGTGAAAGTGTTGATGTATCGTCCGGGGGCAGGATTCAACATGGCGAGAACTCCAGGCTCGCACATTGCCCTCCCCAGCGAAATGAAAAATTGTTTTTTTATTAAAGTAAATAGCTCAGGATTACTCTTATATATCTCGGTGGACACCTAAACCACGCGTCAAGAGAAGGGTTAAAGGAGCTACTAAGGGAAGAAACGAAGAATGAGGTGCCGTAGTGGAGACTCCGGAATAATTTCGGTCACCTGGGGATCTTTTACGTGCACTGACATCGCAGAGCACACTGGCGCCTTTTCGTTTCGCCTCCATCGAAACGCGGCCGCCGCTGTCGGGTTCGTACCCGACTAATCGGGATCAGTAGCCGAGCGCACTAACCACTCAGCCACCGCTACTTGCGCTTTTCTTCCCTTCTACCCACACCCTCGAATATCCCCTCTGTGCGGCCGCAAGAGCCACATTCGGCCACATTATGTTCCGCTGCCAACTGCAACCACCGGCCCAACGGGCACTCGCGGACTCGAAGCGGTTGCAGGTCGTGGTCTCTGATTACTACCCGACCTCGCAACTGAGGCTTGTGCAATGGGCGGAGAAGGTCGCCATTAGGCACTGGCTTCCGGCCACTACCTTAAAGTAGGAGCCAGCCCACCTCTGAAATTTTGAACTATAAGGGTTGCGCAAATAATAAAGTTTTACAACTCCGTGTATAAGGATCGATTTTCGGTTTCACTTGGTGCAAGCATCAGACGAAAGCCGCAAACGAACATTAATAGAAATAACAACTCCACGGCACGCCACACCAACGGGCGCGAAGAAAGACAGACTAATATAAATAAAATCATTTAACAATTTAAATGACACAATTAAATAAAATTTACCAGTATCAGCTGCGATAATGATGAGGTCTGGTCGCCGATCAGCCAATGGTCGGGTCACTTCCTACAGACGCTTGAAAGCCGCGGCTAAGTCACCGAGCAACAGTGACAAATGCTAGGGGACCAAATAGAACCCAAATAGAAATGCAGGAGGAAGATAAACTTTATATCTGTCGACAAAAGTAGCAGATGATGTGAGGTTATGGCCCCATGAGGTAGCCATCAGCCCGTGGCGTTCGGCGACTTTTAGGGCTCTCGCAAAAATCAGCTGCGGTTCAACTGTTGCCTAACTTGGTTAGCGAAAGCTGTCATGTATCGGGAAAGCAGACGCCCCATAAAGTAGCCACGAGCCCGTGGCGTTAGGCGATTTCTACGGCTCTTAAAAAATGAGCTGCGTTCTAACTACTGGTTAATTGGTGGTGGTGAAATTTGTCTGTCTGTCTTTTTATTGCCTCACTATATATTTATGTTGTTGCCAGGGAGAAAGAAAAGGAAAGTGCACAGGCCTGCTCAATGGCTCAAGCCGAGCCCCAATCGCTACCACGTGCAGATGGTAGGAGAGTTGAAAGATGGGATAGCAAGACAGGATAGTAAAGGCGCGCTAAAGACAAGGGCGACCCCGGAGGTAGGGCAATACCGGGCAAACCGGTGGCGGGAGTGAAGCATCCTTCAAACTCTCCGCCACGTTTCCAAAAATAAGTCCAATTGGACCCGTAACAGATACTCTACGGGGCCCGGACGGTGGTGAAAAGCAATTATTTATCTATATATACAGAGAGGTGTTCGGGGAGAGGCCCCTAGTGCGTCTCGCCCCTTGCAATTGAAGGCGGAGTTCCTAGTTACGGGACCCCGTTGGTCCTGAGCGCTGCGCAGGTCCGCCGAACCAGGGCCTATTGGGCCGACCGTTCCTGGCAAGAGGGCTGCGATCTGGGTTAATGTCCTCCCAAAAACGCCTGGTGCCCGGTAAGTGAGCGCGCGGGATAACTCATTGGTGGTTTCGTTACCTGGCATGCCTTGGTGGCCGGGGACCCATATGATTGATCGATGAGTTGGATCGCAGTCGCGAGTACTGTGGTGGAAAATTTTGTCTGCAAGTGGAGTGATCCAACCGAACACAAAGTTACGACAGGCTCCGCGCTCGTCTCTGAGGATGAATTTAGAGTCGGGATGGGAGGCTGCACTGCTCCCAATTCAGGCCTCGAAATACCTCCTGTAAACATGCGGTGAACAGCAATGGCGAGATCGTGTCTCCTTGCCTGACGCCCTTCCTTATTGGAATTTTATTGCTGACTTTATGGAGGACTATAGTAGCTGTGCAGTTGCTATATATATCTTCCAGTATTTGGACATAAGGCTCTTCTACCCCCTGATTACGCAATGCCTGTATGACTGCTGAGGTTTCCACTGAGTCGAATGCTTTCTCGTAAACAATGAAAGCTATATATAGAGGTTGATTATATTCTGCGCACTTCTCTATCACCTGATTGATAGTGTGAATATGATCTATTGTGGAATATCCTTTACGAAAGCCTGCCTGATCATTTGGTTGATTAAAGTCTAACGTTGCCCTCACTCTATTAGCGATTACCTTAGTAAATACTTTGTAGGCAACGGATAGTAAGCTGATCGGCCTGTAATTTTTCAACTCCTTGGCGTCTCCCTTCTTATGAATTAAGATAATGTTTGCATTCTTCCAAGCTTCTGGTACAGTCGAGGTCATAAGGCATTGCGTATACAGGGTGGCTAGTTTTTCTAGCACGATGTCCCCTCCATCATTCAACAGATCTGCTGTTACCTGATCCTCCCCAGCTTCTTTTCCCCTTTTCATTGCTTCTAAGGCTTTCTTTACTTCATCTTTCGTTACTGGCGGGATGACGCATTGCTGTGCACTGCTGTCTTTCTCATTAGCGCTCTGATTGCATTGGCTACTGTACAGGTCTGTGTAGAACTCTTCGGCTACGTTAACTATCTTATCCATATTGTTAATGACATTGCCCTGCTTGTCTCTTAATGCATACATCTGGTTTTTACCTATGCCTAGTTTCCTCTTCACTGTTTTTAGGCTACCTCCGTTCTTTATAGCATGCTCGATTCTCTCCATATTAAACTTCCTTATGTCGGCTACCTTGCGCTTATTTATTAACTTTGATATCTCCGTTAGTTCTATTCTATCGGTAGGGTTAGATGCCCTCATGTTTTGGCGCTTCTTAATCAGATCTTTCGTCACCTGAGATAGCTTTCCGGTATCCTTTCGAACTGTCCTACCGCCTACTTCTACTGCGCACTCCGTAATTATTGATGTCAGATTATCGTGCATTGAATGAACATCAAGATCACCTTCCTCAGTTAAAGCCGAATATCGGTTTTGCAGCGCTATCCTGAACTCCTGTGCTTTCCCTCTTACGGCGAACTCGTTAATGGTCTTCTTCTTCACTAGCTTCTTCCGATCCCTCTTCAAGTCTAAGCTAATTCTAGACCTTACCATTCTGTGGTCGCTACAACGCACCTTTCTGAGGACGGCCACATCCTGAATGATGCCAGGTTTCGCGCATAGTATGAAGTCGATTTCATTTTTAATCTCACCATTGGGGCTCTTCCAGGTCCACTTCCTGTTTTCTCGTTTGCGGAAGAAGGTATTCATGATCCGTAAATTATTTCTATCCGCGAATTCGACTAATAACTCTCCCCTGCTATTTCTAGAGCCTATCCCATAGTCACCTACCGCGTGGTCGTCAGCCTGCTTCTTGCCCACCTTCGCATTGAAGTCGCCCATCAGTACAGTGTACTGCGATTTTACTTTATTCATTGCCGATTCTACGTCCTCATAGAAACTTTCAACCGTCTGGTCGTCATGGCTGGATGTGGGTGCGTAGGCCTGCACCACTTTCAGCTTGTACCTCCTATTCAGCCTAATTACTATAGCTGCTACCCTCTCGGTAATACTGTAGAACTCCTCTACGTTGCCAGCTATATCCTTATTAATGAGGAATCCCACACCTTGTTCTCGTCTATCCTCTAACCCGCGATAGCACAGTATGTGTCCGTCCTTTAGTACTGTATACGCCTCACCTGTCCTCCTAACTTCGTTAAGCCCTATCACATCCCATTTAATTCCCGCTAGTTCCTCAAACAGCACTGCTAGGCTAGCCTCACTAGCTAAAGTTCTAGCGTTAAACGTCGCCAGGTTCAGATTCCAATGGCGGCCTGTCCGGAGCAGTTGGGAATAAGAATAAATAGAGAATACCTAAATAATCTGCGATTTGCTGATGACATTGCCTTGCTGAGTCACTCAGGAGGTGAACTCCAAATCATGATCAATGAGTTGGACAGGCAGAGCAGATCGATGGGTCTAAAAATTAACATGCAGAAAACCAAGGTAATGTTCAACAGCCTAGCAAGGGAACAACAGTTCACAATCGGCAGCGAGAGCCTAGAAATTGTGACGGAATACGTCTACTTAGGGCAGGTAGTGACAGCTGATCCGGATCATGAGAGGGAGATAACTAGAAGGATAAGAATGGGATGGAGCGCATATGGCAAATTCTCGCAGATCATGAGTGGCAGTTTACCAATTTCCCTCAAGAGGAAAGTGCACAACAGCATAATCTTACCGGTACTCACCTACGGGGCAGAAACGTGGAGGCTAACGAAAAGAGTTCAGCTTAAGTTAAGGACAACGCAGCGAGCCATGGAAAGAAAAATGATAGGTGTAACGTTAAGAGATCGGAAGCGGGCAGAGTGGGTGAGGGAACAAACACGGGTTAATGACATCCTAGTCGAAATCAAGAGAAAGAAATGGGCTTGGGCAGGGCATGTAATGCGAAGGCAAGATAACCGCTGGTCCTTAAGGGTAACGGAGTGGATTCCAAGAGAAAGTAAGCGGAGCAGGGGGCGGCAGAAGGTTAGGTGGGCAGATGAGATTAAGAAGTTTGCAGGCAAAGGGTGGGTGCAGCTGGCAAAGGATAGGGTTAATTGGAGAGACATGGGAGAGGCCTTTGCCCTGCAGTGGGTGTAGTAAGGCTGATGATGATGATGATGATGATGATGATGATGATGATGATGATGATGATGATGATGATGATGATGGTGATGATGATGATGATGATGATGATGATGGGAGGCTGCAAGGGCGATCGCTACCTCCTCCGCATGAGTGGAGCTGGGTGCTCTGAACGACCACACATACCCTATTTTCCGAGCAAATGTTTTCCCTCGTGTATGACTGCAGCCGTGTACCATTCCCCCCTAGAGTGGTAGGGGCCTGCAATGTCGACTTAGAAGACGTGTTCCTTCGAGCCATAGTGGCGGTGCAGGGCATCCGCCCGCGCCTGGCGCTCGCAATTACGGTCCTCCTTGTTGTTCTTAATCAGAAGGAGTCGAACGTAGAGGGTGCGTCTTCACAGTTCGGGCACTCGAACCCGTTCCATCTATGGTATGGTGGTCATGCTTGATATGTACCTGTCCAAGAGGCGGCGACCGGACACGGTCTGGGCGAGACGCGTGTATTTGATAGCGAGATGCACCTCGCGAAGTTCCCGAAAGGGTTTCGCCACCCCTAACGCGAGCAGTCATGCGTTGGAAGCTGAGATGTATCGGGATATAGACGCCCGGCTTGGCGTCTGTAACGTTGAGTGCGTTCCTCACACTTGATAGGTAGCGCGCCCACCCTGCCACCTAAGCAGGTGGCAGTGAAATTAATGGTTTATCGCGAGAGATTGGTCACCCAATGAACGCTGCGACCAATTCCATCGCTCTTTACCAACGAATCGAAAGGTCAAAGGTCAAGTGCTCCGACACCATGGTGGACCACGTATGTTAAGTCATATAGCCACACTTGTCGTCCGGCTCACTTGAAGGTCAACCAGCCGCCCATGGTGAAATCAGATTTGCTTTATCTAGCGTAGTGAAGTAGTAGTAGTCCTCAGACGTGGCTGGCACATACCCACTGCGGGGGAGTGGCCATGACACAGGCTGTTAATTGCTGGATACAGGAACGTATTGACGGGAAAAGCAATGATAATAGTATGTAGGCTTATAGATTGGAAGATGCAAGGACAGGAGTCCTGTTAACTTGGAGATCGAATACGGGACAATAGCTTAATGTGCATAATAGTATACTATGCCTGTAATGTTTCAGTGTCGTACTGACTGAGTGCGGGAAAAAGAAATTAGAATGGGAGTCGCTGTGTGTCTTGAAGGAAATTTTGCACAGCAAACCGCACACTTTTGTAGCTTCGTCCAAAGAAGCAGCAATGGAAAGAACAACCTCGGAGGACACAGGCAAACCCAGTTGATGAAATGCAATTTGCAAAAGAGGCTTTCTCAAATGAGAGAAGCTGCGGCAGAACAGCAGGAAGTGATCTAATGCATCAGGTTCGGCACAACAAGGGCACAATGGGGAAGCCGCCAGGCCAGATCTGTGAAGGTAGAAATTTATAAGCGGAACGCGGCAACACAAACGCGTGAAAGAGACCTCTAGTCTGCCTGAGCGCCAGTCTTTGCTGCTCCAAGGATGCAGAATATGCTGATATTCGGGAGATGATGTAAGAACCAAGGCAGCAAATTCCTGAAGTATTGTGTAGCTGCGACACCTCACCACAGCTGTATAGGCACAAGCTGGCAGGACAGCAACAATTTGGCCGCAGAGAGAGGCTCTTGCTAAGGAATATGCAACCTCATTTAAATGAAAGCCCATGTGATCTGGTACCCAACGCAACCTTACCGTATTTAGATGGTGCGTAATTAGGAATTTAAAGAGGCGTAATGCCCGAGACTCAGTGGGTGAGGCTAATGAAGAGCAAATGGACGGAGAGTCCGTCATTACCACGACCTGGGAAACGGCAGTTTCTAGTTTTGGTAAGGCTAAGATCACTGCTTATAATTCAGCCTGGTAAATTGGAGTGAAGTCAGGGAGATGGAGAGAAAACGTCCAATGCAGTGAAGGCGAAAAAATTTCCACACCTGCCTTTTCGCGATTCTGTGAGGCATCGGTAGCAATAAGAACATGACAGGGAAAGGACCTTACCTGGTCGAGCAACAGACCCTTAAGAAGCGGGAAGGGCTGCAGCTGTGCATTCGATGCGAAAATATCATCGAATTCAATGTGGACAGAAGATGGGTTATTATACATTTGGCGGACATCTGTGAAATGAATATTTATGGGATTAAGGAGGGACTGCACGTAACATATCTGCGGAGTGAGACCATTCGGCACTAAAAAAGGCGGAAGGTTGACTAAGAAATATTATACTGGAGGCGTGAAGAGGCGAGTCGCACAATTTTAAAAATGTTTGAACTGTTAAAAGGCGAAGCCTAGCTGATAACGATGGGATTCGCGCCTCAATGTGCCGAACAGCATTGGCGACATATTTTGGAAGCCCCAGACAGAGGCGCAAAGCCTCACGCTCCAAGAGCACAAGAGGGCGAAGCTTACAGACAGGAGCCCCTGAGAATGAAACACACCCTTCCTCCTCACTTCAAAAGGCACCCGTGTGCTCTGCGATGTCAGTGCACGTTAAGATCCTCAGATGGTCAAAATTATTCTGGAGCCCTCCACTACTGCACCTCGTTCTTTGTTCTTTATTTCCCGCCTTTACCCCTTCAACCCGCCGCGGTGGCTCAGTGGTTAGGGCGCTCGACTACTGATCCGGAGTTCCCGGGTTCGACCCCGACCGCGGCGGCTGCGTTTTTATGGAGGAAAAACGCTAAGGCGCCCGTGTGCTGTGCGATGTCAGTGCACGTTAAAGATCCCCAGGTGGTCGAAATTATTCCGGAGCCCTCCACTACGACACCTACTTCTTCCTTTCTTCTCTCACTCCCTCCATTATCCCTTCCCATACGGCGCGGTTCAGGTGTCCAACGATATATGAGACAGATACTGCGCCATTTCCTTTCCCCAAAAACCAATTATTATTATTATTATTATTATTATTATTATTATTATTACCCCTTCCTCTACGGCGCGGTTAGGGTGTCCACCGAGGTACGTGAAACATTTACTGCTCCGTTTCCTTTCCTAAAAAAATCAAATGTAAAAAATTGATGATGGCCTAGTCCTGTAAGGCCAGGGTATGTCATCGGTCCCAGCCCCCATCGCATGCTAGCCTTCATTTTGACAAAAACATATAAGCTATATGCAGAGCGAAATGCTATAACCTAATCCACTACGCGTACGACGAACGGCTGCTCAAAATTTTGATGCGAATGTGGTCGGCGATGCTGCCATCACATTGACGCTTTTCACGGATTTTTGAGGATGAGGGGTAGAGGACGACTTACCTTACATTGCACTTGTACCTGGTGACCTTCTCCGTTGCTCACTACGGTAATGAACAGAAAATCAACGTGTGCTAATTAGCATAAATGCATGAATCACGTGACTTCATCATGTGTCTCGTGACGTCACGGGCTGCTATTTCTTGCGGACATATCAGCCTGTTTGACTGCACTCCAATGCCTCGTGCAACTTTCTTTCGTGTTTACCTCTCACAGTGGTAAGGCCAAGTTATGACTGAATCGTACGATCACACAGATAAACCGAATTTAGGTAACGCGAGCAAGAACTAAGAAAAAAATTAATGTTGATTAGCTCAGCTAATCCAGGATATACAAAGCGAATGATGTCGGCGCTCACTGTGTTATTTGGCGTTGACAATGTTGTAGACGGCGATGGCTTTGAGGAAAGGAAGGGCGCATAACTGGCTCCTGGACATGCGGACGCCTCATTCGTGCTTTGATACATGTGGCGGTGGTGAGAGAGACATGTGGACTTTATGCATTAGCGATGACAGCGTTGTGGCTGCATGTGGCACTGCAGCAATAGCTGGGCCTCAGCGTTCATTTGGTGATCAATCTCTCGTGATCAACCATTTACTGCATGCCACCTCACAGGTCATCGTTTGAAGCTTTATAAACGGTGTCACAGGTGGCATGGAGGCCGCGCTGCCTATACAGTGCGCGGAACGCAATCAAAGCAGAACTTTGCAGTTGGACTCCAACGCCACGTACATGAAAGCGAGATTGAGGCCTCCACTGACCCACGGAGCCGATTGTGCGCCTTTTCTTTCGTGAAAAAGAACATCCTTTGCAAAGTTGGCAACGCCAATGAACGCTATGAACACCGTCGGCTCACTTGTTTTGTTTGGTTTTTTAGGAAAGGAAATGGCACAGTAACCGTCTCACATATTTCTGTGGGCACCCAAAACGCGCCGTAAAGGATGGGATAAAGGAGGGAGAGAAAGAAGAACTAGGAAACTGAAAATTGAAAGTTAGATTTTGAGGAAAGGCGCGGCGCTGCGTAGCGGCGGAACACCTGTGGCTCGGTGCTACTGGTGGCGCATGCGCAGTAGTGACTAGAGATTGAGAGAGAGAGAACGGAGACGGCGGCGGCCAGCTGCGCCGTGCGTGACGTCACTCGTGCTCCGACATACGCCGGCTCGCGCGAAGTGCGGTTTTGTCTAGCGTAGTCAATATTTTCGCTTCAAAATAGTCTGTTTTTCTAGGCTACACAACGACAATGTGCCAGTTTCTGTACATAACACGCATACTCTCAAGAAAAAAAAGCAACTATCAACTGTATCCTCAAGTGCGCCCTGTTCAATTGCAGTGCCGTAACACACACCCTAGCGAGATGAGCCCGCTGCAGTGTGTTTGTGACGCTTAGTGCTTTTCAACGCCACCTGCATGCGCTTCTCTGTCGACGCTACACGTGGAGTGCATCACATATCTGGGCTACGTCGAGAGCACCTTCTTTAAAACTCCCTAACATACTTATAGAAAAGGGGGTCCTATCGATTAGGGGGTTAGGGGAAACCAGATGCGGTGCGAAGGTCTGCGTCCTATTGAATCCGCTTACCGCCTCTTTGCTTCGCCTGCACTGTACCATCATGACAGCCAGTTACATCACGCATAACCAATGTATAGAAGAGCCGGCAGCATTACCTTCTCTGTATACTTTCCATTGAAATGGCTTTGTCGGAGCTAAGGCGAAGAATAACCAGCTCGGACAGCGTTGAGGTTCGAACTGTTTATTTGCGCTCGAATGCGCCGTTCTAGGTAGTGGCAGTGGTTGTTTATTAAAATAATAGTAAAAAGGAAGGAAAAGATTTTTGCTAGCCCGGCATCTGCCATCGATACTGAAGCACTTGAGCTGGGGCAGCGGAAATAAAGGATAGCAGGCAGAATGGAGAAATGAAATGAAAGAGGTGAGGGGACAGGAAGTGAGGATACGGGGAGAAGTATTATGTACAAACTATTTACACAATAAGAAATGTGTCCAGGTTGTGCGCGTGATTATTTCTTGTTGGGGGAATTAAAACACACGCGCACAGCACTGTGTTGGCTACAACTGGAGTGGGGCGTCCAATTATCAATCGTTCAAGGTAGAACTCGCGGAGCGTTTGGTCACTGCGTGTAACTGCTTCACGGAGAACAGACGGAGTTCCCGGATTCGAACCCGACCGCGGCGGCTGCGTTTTTGTGGAAGCAAAACGCTAAGGCGCCCGTGTACTGTGCGATGTCAGTGCACGTTTACTGATTTGGAGTTCCCGGGTTCGAACCCGACCGCGGCGGCTGCGCTTTTATGGAAGCAAAACACTAAGGCGCCCGTGTGCTGTGCGATGTCAGTGCACGTTTACTGATCTGGAGTTCCCGGGTTCGAACCCGACCGCAGCGGCTGCGTTTTTATGGAGGCAAACCGCTGCGGCGTCCTTGTGCTGTGCGATGTCAGTGCACATTAAAGATCCCCAAGTGGCAAAATTATTCCAGAGCCCTCCACTACGGCACCTCTTCCTTCCTTTCTTCTTTCACTCCCTCCTTTAAATTATCCCTTCCCTTACGGCGCGGTTCAGGTGTCCAACTATATATGTGACAGATATTGCGCCGTTTCCTTCCCCAAAAACCAATTATAATTACGATACATCAACGCCTTCACACCAAGTTCCAGTTCCAAAAACTTTTATTTCCATCAAAAATGGAGGCCCTCTACTGCCTACCCCTGGCGCGCAGGCCTAGGGGCAGAGGCCAGGGCCTCCGCGACTAGATGCAGGCAAAGAGTTGTTGGCTCTTCGCGGCCCATCTGCCGCCAGATGGATGGCTTTCTTCTGGGTCGCGGGGTCCGCGCTTTGCAGAAGGGTTTCCCAGGCTTCTCTACTATCTATTCCTTCTCTCACCCCTGGGGAGTGTACACACCGCCAAATTATATGGTCGAGGGTCCCCCTCTCTCCACATTTTTTACATTTATCTTCTATGTCCTCGTCTTGTAGGACGTGTGACACCTATACCGTGTTTATGAAATTTCCGGCCTGTAGCTTTCTCCAGGTTACTGCCTCTCTTTTCCCGAGCTCCTTGACCGGAGGAGGGACAACTAGTTCTTTTCTGTAGTCTGTAATTCCCTATGATTTCTGTGTATGTTTGTAGTCTCTCGTCTAGTTCCTTTCAATCTGGCGGTTCCGCTTCTGCTCGGAGGTAGAGATCTGGATCTAGAAGGTGCGCCTCTTCATTGCCTGGTACTGACGTATGAGCTGGTGCCCATATTAGGCAAATTTTTCTATTCATCTTTTTCCCCGTTAGAATCCGCACCGCTTCTGATGCGACTCTACCTCTTCCATAATTGTAGATGGCTGTTTTACTGTCACTTATATAGTTTGCCTCTGTTCCCACGCAAGCAAGCGCTATTGCTACCTCTTCTGCTACTTCCGAATTGCGGCTGCGTATCGTAGCTGCTGATATTGCTGTACCCTTGCCATCCACCACTGAGGCTACAGCTGCTCCCAGTCTACCGCTCGCCGCATCCGTGTATGCTACCGTCTCCTTATTCATTTCGTTGAAGTGTCTCATGAGGGCTTCGGCTCTCTTTTCCCTCCTCTCACTGTTGAAGGTGGGTGCATGTTTCTCGGAAGTGGGTCTATTCTGAGATGTTTCCTGACCTCCTTCGGGATGTCTTGTTTTTGCTGCGTGCCTCTGTCTGCCTGCAATCCTACCATGCCTAAAATGGCTCTGCCTGTAAATGTCTGGCTAAGTCTTTCCTGTAGAGCTGTTCTGACCACCTCGGCCGTTTCCTTCCACGTGTTGTGTATCCCAATAGCTAGGAGTCTTTCCGTTGAGGTGCTTATGGGTATTCCTTGCGCACGTTTGTAGCGCCTCCTAATTATTGAGTCCAACTTATCTCTTTCTGGGGCCCGGATGTTAAGGTATGGTGTAGCGTAGCTGAGTCGACTGATTATGTATGCTTGCACCAATTTTATTAGGTTTCTTTCTTTGAGTCATCTCTCTTTGAGCGCTATTCTTCTGAATATTCGTTACTTGCGCTGCATATATCCTTCCAGTTTCTTTATTGTTTCATCATTGTATTCATTTGCCTGAATAAAAAGGCCTAAATTCCTGTCTTGTCAATCCTAGGCACCGGTTTTCCTCCTACCATAATGCTAAGATTGCTATCCTTTTTAATCTTAAAGATTTCGGGTTCTATATTAAGAGTTCTGACTTCCCTGGAGAGCAGGCTAGCCCCCTTCTTGCCGCGTACTCCATTACTGTGTCTGCCGCAGTTTGACGTTTGTTTTCTATCTCTGCATCGCTGCCTTTGTTTATCTAGACATTTATGTCGTCCGCATACATGCTAAAGTGTAAGTTCTCGATTCCTCCCAGTTTCGCTGGGAGGCCTCTCATGGCTAGGTTGAAGAGGAGCTGGGATAGGACCTATCCCAGTGGTGTACCTCTGTTGCCTAGCTCTATTTCTACTGACTCCAGGTCCTGGTATCTTATTTTGGCTGTCCTTTTTGACAGGAAGTCTTTAATGTAGTTGTATATCTTGCCGCCTACACCGATCTCCTGAAGTTCCGATAGGACCGCCTCATGTTTTACATTGTCGAAAGCTTTCTTAAGATCTAATTCCAAGATTGCCTTTGAGTCGTTAGTCCGAGAGTCTATGATGTCATGTTGTAATTTCAACATAACGTCTTGAGTACTTAAACCTGGCCTAAATTTGACCATCTCGTTTCGCCATAATTTCTTGTCCTCCATGTATCTGGTTAGCCTCGTTAGGATTACATGCTCCATCAACTTCCCTACGCATGAGGTGAGGGAGATTGGTCTGAGGTTCTCCAATTTTAAGGGCTTTCCAGATTTGGGAATAAGAATGATGCTTGCTTCTTTCCATTGTTTTGGTAGCTTCCCCTTTTCCCACACCTGCTGCATGTATTTAGTTATAGCAGTGATCGACTCATCATCCAGGTTTCTTAGCATTTTGTTGGTTGTTCCGTCCGGGCCTGAAGCCGATTTAGTTTTGAGCTTGATTATCTCCGCTCTCACTTCCGCCTCCGTTATGAGCGTGTCCAGTTCTTCATTGCCCGGTCCCTCATAATCTGGCAGGTTAGTGCGTGCTATGTTTCCTATGTATGTTTGTTTGATTTCCTCCATGAAGCTATCATCTGTTCCCTCATATTTGTGCCGTGTTTTGGCCAATCTAATGTTCGTCTGTGACTTTGACTGGGTTGAGTCTAGCAGGTGTCTCAGGATGTTCCAGGTTTTCGCTAGGCTCATTGCCTTCTCCATGTCATCGCATTTCATCATCATCAGCCTTACTACACCCACTGCAGAGCAAAGGCCTCTCCTATGTCTCTCCAATTAACCCTATCCTTTGCCAGCTGCATCCACCCTTTGCCTGCAAACTTCTTAATCTCATCCGCCCATCTAACCTTCTGCCGCCCCCTGCTACGCTTACTTTCTCTTGGAACCCACTCCGTTACCCTTAAAGACCAGCGGTTATCTTGCCTTCGGATCACATGCCCTGCCCAAGCCCATTTCTTTCTCTTGATTTCGACTAGGATGTCATTAACCCGTGTTTGTTCCCTCACCCACTCTGCACGCTTCCGATCTCTTAACGTTACACCTATCATTTTTCTTTCCATGGCTCGCTGCGTTGTCCTTAACTTAAGCTGAACTCTTTTCGTTAGCCTCCACGTTTCTGCCCCGTAGGTGAGTACCGGTAAGATTATGCTGTTGTACACTTTCCTCTTGAGGGAAATTGGTAAACTGCCACTCATGATCTGCGAGAATTTGCCATATGCGCTCCACCCCATTCTTATCCTTCTAGTTATCTCCCTCTCATGATACGGATCAGCTGTCACTACCTGCCCTAAGTAGACGTATTCCGGCACAATTTCTAGGCTCTCGCTGCCAATTGTGAACTGTTGTTCCCTTGCTAGACTGTTGAACATTACCTTGGTTTTCTGCATGTTAATTTTTAGACCCATCGATCTGCTCTGCCTGTCTAACTCGTTGATCATGATTTGCAGTTCACCTCCTGAGTGACTCAGCAAGGCAATGTCATCAGCAAATCTCAGATTATTTAGGTATTCTCCATTTATTCTTATTCCCAACTGTTCCCAATTCAGGCCTCGAAATACCTCCTGCAAACATGCGGTGAACAGCATTGGCGATATCGTGTCTCCTTGCCTGACGCCCTTCCTTATAGGAATTTTATTGCTGACTTTATGGAGGACTATAGTAGCTGTGCAGTTGCTATATATATCTTCCAGTATTTTGACATAAGGTTCTTCTACCCCCTGATTACGCAATGCCTGTATGACTGCTGAGGTTTCCACTGAGTCGAATGCTTTCTCGTAATCAATGAAAGCTATATATAGAGGTTGGTTATATTCTGCGCATTTCTCTATCACCTGATTGATAGTGTGAATATGATCTATTGTGGAATATCCTTTACGAAAGCCTGCCTGATCATTTGGTTGATTAAAGTCTAACGTTGCCCTGACTCTATTAGCGATTACCTTAGTAAATACTTTGTAGGCAACGGATAGTAAGCTGATCGGCCTGTAATTTTTCAAGTCCTTGGCGTCTCCCTTCTTATGAATTAAGATAATGTTTGCATTCTTCCAAGCTTCTGGTACAGTCGAGGTCATAAGGCATTGCGTATACAGGGTGGCTAGTTTTTCTAGCACGATGTCCCCTCCATCCTTCAACAGATCTGCTGTTACCTGATCCTCCCCAGCTGCTTTTCCCCTTTTCATTGCTTCTAAGGCTTTCTTTACTTCATCTTTCGTTACTGGCGGGATGACGCATTGCTGTGCACTGCTGTCTTTCTCATTGGCGCTCTGATTACATTGGCTACTGTACAGCTCAGTGTAGAACTCTTCGGCTACGTTAACTATCTTATCCATATTGCTAATGACATTGCCCTGCTTGTCTCTTAATGCATACATCTGGTTTTTACCTATGCCTAGTTTCCTCTTCACTGTTTTTAGGCTACCTCCATTCTTTATAGCATGCTCGATTCTCTCCATATTAAACTTCCTTATGTCGGCTACCTTGCGCTTATTTATTAACTTTGATAGCTCCGTTAGTTCTATTCTATCGGTAGTGTTAGATGCCTTCATGTTTTGGCGCTTCTTAATCAGATCTTTCGTCACCTGAGATAGCTTCCCGGTATCTTTTCGAACTGTCCTACCGCCTACTTCTACTGCGCACTCCGTAATTATTGATGTCAGGTTATCGTGCATTGAATGAACATCAAGATCATCTTCCTCAGTTAAAGCCGAGTATCTGTTTTGCAGCGCTATCCTAAACTCCTGTGCTTTCCCTCTTACGGCTAACTCGTTAATGGTTTCTTCTTCGCTAGCTTCTTCCGTTCCCTCTTCAAGTCTAAGCTAATTCTAGACCTTACCATTCTATGGTCGCTGCAACGCACCCTTCCGAGGACGGCCACATCCTGAATGATGCCAGGTTTAGCGCATAGTATGAAGTCGATTTCATTTTTAATCTCACCATTGGGGCTCTTCCAGGTCCACTTCCTGTTTTCTCGTTTGCGGAAGAAGGTATTCATGATCCGTAAATTATTTCTATCCGCGAATTCGACTAATAACTCTCCCCTGCTATTTCTAGAGCCTATCCCATAGTCACCTACCGCGTGGTCGTCAGCCTGCTTCTTGCCCACCTTCGCATTGAAGTCGCCCATCAGTACAGTGTACTGCGATTTTACTCTATTCATTGTTGATTCTACGTCCTCATAGAAGCTTTCAACGGTCTGGTCATCATGGCTGGATGTGGGCGCGTAGGCCTGCACCACTTTCAGCTTGTACCTCCTATTCAGCCTAATTACTATTGCTGCTACCCTCTCGTTAATACTGTAGAACTCCTCTACGTTGCCAGCTATATCCTTATTAATGAGGAAACCCACACCTAGTTCTCGTCTATCCTTTAACCCGCGATAGCACAGTATGTGTCCGTCCTTTAGTACTGTATACGCCTCACCTGTCCTCCTAACTTCGCTAAGCCCTATCACATCCCATTTAATTCCCGCTAGTTCCTCGAACAGCACTGCTAGGCTAGCCTCACTAGCTAAAGTTCTAGCGTTAAACGTTGCCAGGTTCAGATTCCAATGGCGGCCTGTCCGGAGCCAGAGATTCTTAGCACCCTCCGCTGCGTCACAGGTCTGACCGCCGCCGTGGTCAGTTGCTCTGCAGCCGCTGGGGACTGAGGGCCGAGGGGCCAGTTTTGTTCGCACAACTGTATTCCGTACTTTTCGATCTCTCGGTTTAGCCTAGCTATTCGTCTCTTCAGGGTCCGATTCCATCTCTGTTTTTTAAGTCGGTTCTCTAAGCCTCTTTTTGCCTCCCACATGTGCAGAAGTTTACTATCTGCAACTAACGGAGCTTCTTGGCCTTCTAGAGTTGCCGTCGCTTCGGTGGCATGTCTTTTAAGTGTATTTGTCCACTCCTCTAGGTCCGTGATTGTAGTAGCGGCGGACTCTTCCCTTCGCTTCCTGAATTTTTCCAATTCTCTAACTTTTGGTTTCTTCAGTCGTTTTTCCTTGATACCTTTGGTCGTTGTTGTAGCTATTATATGGGGGTCACTACCTAGGTCTTGCCCCGTATTTTCCCAGGACACCGCCTTGGAGTTCTTCGACAGTGTTAGGTCAGGTGTGGTGTCTGCAGTGACACTGTTCCCTTTCCTCGTCGGGGTTCCTGGATCAGTGTGTAGTGTCAGACTCAGTTCTTGTATATCCTCCCAAAGCTGTCTTCCCTTACTATCTTTTCTATTGTATCCCCACTCCTCATGCATTGCGTTTATATCTCCTACTATGAAGAGGGGGTTTCTTCCTGCTGCTTTCAGGGCTTTCCTGAATATGGCCCTGAACCTTACTTTTTTTTGTTTGGGACTTGAGTAGATGTTAAGTAGGAAGAGGCTAGGCTCTTCTTTCCTACCCGTGAGCATTTCTACCAAGACTCCTTCTATGTCCCTGGATTGAATCTCATGTTCGATCGTCGCTATGTTTCTCTTTACTAGAGTCGTTACTCTCGATTTCTCTCCCCTGTCGCTGTGGAATGCCTGATATCCTGGCAGGGATGCTGGTTTCCCGGTCTCTTGTATCGCTATCGCTAGCGGCTTCTCTTCTAACGTATCCACGTAATTTTGCAATAACGCTCGCTTGCGTTGGAATCCTCGGCAATTCCATTGCCAAATAATGGACTTATTGCGTGCGTTTCTGGCCATATTGAATTTGGGTAAAAGCGTCCTCCAAGTTTTTCTGTCGTTCCCCTAGGGCAACCAGCTCAGTTCTCTGCGTTTGCAATTCAGCTCTTTGCGCCTGTAATTCTGCCGTCATGCTCTCAAATCTCTGATTCATGTTCTCTTGTATCTGGTTGAGTGCTGCCATGACCTGTGCCATGAAGTCTCTCTGTTCTGTTTGTATCGCCTTTATGGCATTCCTATTTTCTTCACATTCCTTCTTTACCTCTACCCATATATCTGTTTCGTTGTCCCCCTTTCGCTTAAGCGGGGGTCTCCTGACTGTTTCTGCCTCCTCCATTTTGTCCTCTACCGTTTCCTGCCGCTTAGGTGTCGAGGGGGTACTTTGTTGTGCTGCCTGCACGGGCTGTATAGGTAGCATGCGAGGGAGAGGGGGCGCTGCCTTCTCTTTTTCCTTTATTGCTTTCGTAAGGTTACTTATTAACCCTTGGAGCTCACTCACTTTCTTTTTCAACTGTTCTATTTCTTTATCTTTATCGTCTTTAGCCTGGGAAGACCCTTCTACAAAGCTTACTTGTTTGGGTTCTTTGGTCGGGGTCCTGCTTCTGCTCTGTCTCCTGCCCCAGGGATTCTTTGGGTCCCTGGATCTCGATCTTCTTGTCCCTTTCGGCGTCGCTTGGGCCCCGGGTGTTGCCTGGTCTTTGCTCTTGTTTTCCCCAGTCTCGAGACGCTGTCGTCCCTGCGACGCTCCTTCATCTCGCCTGCTCGTGGTGTTTGGGGCCTGTGCTTCTTCTTGTTTCTTCTCCCATATCTTCTTCTTTACTTCGTACGGTGTTCTGTACATCTCCTTGCATTTCTTGTCTCCCAATGGGTGCTCCTTTCCACAGAGCTGGCACTTGGTCTTGCACTGATGACTTCCCTGTGGGTTTTCTTCCCCACAGTTTCTGCACTTTTTGTTGTCTGGGTCCGGGCATACGTCCTGCCTATGGCCCATCCTGCCGCATGCGTAGCATACTTCGAAGCGTTTCTTGTATAGTACGCATTTGGATGGTGCGGGCGACAGGTACACTTGCTACGGGACCTTGCTGCTCTCGAAAAGAATTAGGACTGCCTTTGCTTCTTTCCCAAGTCTTCTCACTCCCAATACGGGTGGGTTCTTGTTTCCAAAGTACTCGAGTCTCTTTAGGATCTCTTCCTCCGTCCAAAAAATCGGTGCATCATATATCACCCCTTTTCCGCAGTTTTCCGGCGCTGCCACGTAGGCGCTTACCGTCGTCTTTACGTCGCCCACTATGAGTTCGGTGAGCGACGCGTACTTGTTTCTTCTCGACGCATCTCCCGTTGCCACGAGTATAGACTGCTGCTTCGTGTTGAACGTGATTACGTCTCCCGCTCCTCCATCTTCGTTGCCCGCCATTTTGCTGATTGCATCAGCCAGGAAGGCTCCCCCATATTTCATCAGCCTTTCGAGTCCTCCTTGGTGCCTCAGAATGATCTTGTCAAATCCTTTCGGAATCCTCATTTGTTGTCTCTCCACGGACTTTTCCGCGAGTTTTCTTCCCTCGCGTCTCTCCGTCGCTCTACCTCCGCCTTTCGAGCCGTCCACGTGGCTCCCTGTCTCCGCTTCTTCTGGGATTGCTTTCCCATTTCTCTTCGCTCTGAACCACTGTCCCGGAATCTTCAGTGCTTCGGGATCCATTTCTCTCCCCTCTACCACCTCCATGATGTACGAGGTCGCTTAGGCGTGGCCGTAGGCCTAGCCCTCTTTGTCCTTGCCGCTAGGCCTCGTTAGGCCTAGCTCTCCTCGCCTCTCCTGACGCCTCGCTGGCTCGGTATCGTAAAAAGTACGGCCCATCTTGCGCTGTAGCGTTCGGTCCACCGTCTTTACCTTCTTCCGTCGTTGATCCCAGCCAGTTTCGCCCACACTCAGGTCCTTGAGTGCGATGCAGCCCCCGTTGTCGACGGAGCGCGCCAGGCGCACGTCCGATCACTTCGACAGCCGGCGGAGGAATCCGCCTTCACACCAAAAAAGCTCCCGTGACGACAAACGCAGCGCGGGAAAGAAAAAGAAAAGGCGCTGTTTCACTGCCACCGATAAGTCGCGTCCTCAAAACACGATTATCGCACCAAAATGTCTTTGCGGGACCATGTATCCATATTTATGCTCGCGTTACACCACTGCAGGGTTCGAGTGTACCAAGGTAGTAGTAAGTGTTTTTTAATTAAATAGTAATAAAAAGGAGGGAAAAGAATTTTGCTAGACCTGGCTCATATTCTCTAGCGCTTAGTGACCACAGGGACGAGCAAGAACACAAATACACAGGACGTACGCTAGTCTTCAACTGTCGTTTATTCGAAAAAACATACAATATAAGACATCTCAATTGCTGATATTCACACACGCGCAGTAGCAACGCTACGTTTCAAGAACGACAATTCTTTTCTTGATAGATAAACAGAGGGGGTGGTGGTAGTGGTTTTATTAAAAATAATAGTAAAAAGGAAGGAAAAGATTTTTGCTAGCCCCGGCATCTGCCATCGATACTGAAGCACCTGAGCTGGGGCAGCGGAAATAAGGGATAGCAGGCAGAATGGAGAAATGAAATGAAAGAGGTGAGGGTACAGGAAGAGAGAATAGGGGGAGTAGTAATATGTACAAACTATTTACACAATAACAGATGGGGTGCTGACACATTTTGAACCTTCTTTATCAATGCACATAGCTTCAAAAATTTTCCGTTCCGATTGCGTTTTTAGTGTTCCTAGAATGCTTGTTTCATGCAAGATTGGTGTGCAGGGTACAAGGTCAGGGTCGCCAAGGTACCGTTCGATGAGACAGCGTTTGCAGTGCACCGCGAGATTCCCCTCCCCCCCCCTCCCCCCCCCCCGCCGATATGGATTCTGTTGCCAAGCGGTGCTCTCTCAGCTTTTCATTAACGTATCTTCCTGATTGCCCAATATAACCCTTGCCACAAGTGAGCGGGATTTTATAGACAACACCGATTTTGCATGGTACGAACTTCCTTTGGTGGTTCGTAGTGCACATTGCTTCCTTGCCTCGCTGTTCACGAGTGGGCACAAACGCACTAGTTTCTTCGGGGCAGTCAAAACAAGATCGACGCCACACTTTTTCGCCACCTTTTTAGACGGTGCGACATGTTGTGAACATACGGCATAGCCACAAGCTTAGTCCGCCGCTGGGGATCGTCACGGTTTTGTTGCCTCCCAGTTCTCACTTCCTTCAGCAGCTTTTCCGCAACAGATGTCAGAGTTTCCTCTGGAAACCCGGCGTTCTTTAGGCGAAGCTTTTGCAGTCTCACAATTTCTGTGATGCAATGCTCGCACAACTTATTGAGAGCAGCGCGGAAGGCATTCATGGCAATACGCGTTTTTACAAGTTTAGAGTGCGCCGATTGATAACTGAGAATTTCTTTTTTTCTTGTTCTCGGCTGATACATCCAGCAAACACGTGCCTTTCAAACCTAATGCATAAATAAAGGAACTGCAGCCTCTCATCGTTTGGGATTTCTGTTGTAAAGGCTAGACCCAAGGTACAGGAATTAAAAACATCAAGCACACTTTTCACCACGTCGTTCGGTTTGTCAGACTGTGTTAGATTCATTACTACTGGGTAGTCATCAACTTATCTAAAAATGCGTTTAACTTTGTCAGTGTTAATCCGCGCAACAATGCGTTGGTCAATGTATGCTAAAAAGACAGAACTAAGAACGGGGGCGATGCAGGACCCGATGCAAATGCCATCCTTCTGTACATATTCTGCACCTTCATGCTTTATGACAGTCGATGACAGGTAAAATGAAACAAGGTTTAAAAAGCATTCAATTGACATGCCAGTAGAATTCTGAAATGACAAAGGGTTTCCACTTTAAATACAGTCGCGCAACGCAATCAAGATTTCCCCCTGCGGCATCGAGTAAAAAAGCTCTTGGACATCTACTGAAAAGGCAAAATTAACGTGCCTAGAATCTTTGTGGTTTTTAAGATAGTCCACTACTTCATTAGAATTACTAACCAGAAACGGGTCGTCAATTTTCAAGAGACTTAATTTCTCTTGCAAGAATCTAGAAAGGACGCCTTGCGATGTCCCTTTCTCCGTTACAATTGTCCTCAGTGGCACATCCTCCTTATGTGTTTTCGCGGAGAAGAAAACACTTAATCCCACTTCCTTACTGGCACCTATCTTTTTGCCTAAATTATCCAGTCCCTTCTCTTTACATAACCTTAATGCCTGTTTTTTCGCTTTCTGGCTGGTCACCATCGGAGCTACAAAGTTCTTACTTAATGCCATTTTTACCTTTTCATAGTACACGCTGTTTCACATGACCACAAAACCTCCCTCCTTATCCGCTACTAGAAGCTTCAGATTGTTAGTTCTTAGATACTGAATAGCATCTTTGACGGGTTCACTCACACTTTTCTGAGTTCCTTTTTGCCTCATAAGGCATTCGAGGCCTTCGGAAATGCACCATACCTTGTCATCGTCCTGTGCTTTGCTGGATATCCTTCTCACTACTGACAGTTGCTCGACAGAAGTCATCTTGGGCTCCGTGCAGAACTTTGGACCGTAGTTTAGGACCTTTTCCACTTCCCTGGGTACCGACGTACCGATGCACAACACTTGCCCTTGCTCGCATCCCTTCTTTTGTTGGCGTCTCTTCCATTCACATAGTTGTGATACACATTTTCCCCAAAGGTACTCTGTCTTAGTAGATGCTTCACGGTTCCACAATTTGAATACATCTTCTCTTAACCAGCGGTATAAATCCTTTTTTGTCGCTTGCATTCGTAGTATACCTTGCAGGTGACGTACTTGCCTCCACAGTTCCCCTCGCATGATCTTCATAATCCTAACAACATGTCTTGTAGAAGCAGTTGCCGGTTAGAAGAAGGAAGAAACCTCCGGAAGGGTAATCCGATTCTTAAGCGCAAACGAGCACATTCTTGCGCGGCACGTTGCTACGGCGATGTAGTTGGTGATCACAGCTGAAAAATTCTGAGGTAGGACAGGATTAAAGAAAGCGCCCATTGTACTAGAAATGATATTTAGTAAGGCAGAAACTTGGGCTAGTCGGATATTGTTTGAACTCATATTTTCTAGCGCTTAGTGAACACAAGGGACAAGTAAGAACACAATTACACAGGACGTACGCTAGTCTTCAACTGTCGTTTATTCGAAAAAACATTCAATATAAGACATCTCAATTGCTGATATTCACACACGCGCAGTAGCAACGCCACGTTTCAAGAACAACAATTCTTTTTTTGTTGGAGAAACAGGTGGGGTGCTGACTCATTTTGAACCTTCTTTATCACTGCACATAGCTTCGAAAATTTCCCGTTCCGATTGCGTTGTTAATGTTCCTAGAATGCTTGTTTCACGCAAGATTGGTGTGCAGGGTACAGGGTCAGGGTCGCCAGGGTACTGTTCGATAAGACAGCGTTTGCAGTGCACTGCGAGATTCCCCCCCCCCCCCCCCCCCCCCCGCCGATATGGATTCTGTTGCCAAGCGAAGAAACTAGTGCGCTTGTGCCCACTCGTGAACAGCGAGGCAAGGAAGCCAATGTGCACTACGAACCACAAAAGGAAGTTCCTACCATGCAAAATCGGTGTTGTCTATAAAATCCCGCTCACTTGTGCCAAGGCTTATATTGGGCAATCAGGAAGATTCATTAATGAAAGGCTTAGAGAGCACCGCTTGGAAACAGAATCTATATCGGGGGGGGGGGGGGGGGGGGGAATCTCGCGGTGCACTGCAAACGCTGTCTCATTGAACGGTACCCTGGCGACCCTGACACTGTACCCTGCACATCAATCTTGCATGAAACAAGCATTCTAGGAACACTAAAAACGCAATCGGAACGGGAAATTTTCGAAACTATGTGCATTGATAAAGAAGGTTCAAAATGTGTCAGCACCCCATCTGTTTATCTATCAAAAAAAAGAATTGTTGTTTTGAAACGTGGCGTTGCTACTGCGCGTGTGTGAATATCAGCAATGTAGATGTCTTATATTGAATGTTTTTTCGAATAAACGACAGTTGAAGACTAGCCTACGTCCTGTGTATTTGTGTTCCTGCTCGTCCCTGTGTTCACTAAGCGCTAGAAAATATGAGTTCAAACAATATCCAACTAGCCCAAGTTTCTTCCTTACTAGCCCCGGCATCTGCCATCGATGCTGAAACCATTAAGCTGGGGCAGCGTAAATAAAGGATAGCAGGCAGAATGAAGAAATGATATGAAAACGGTGAGGAGACGGGAAGAGAGGATAGGGGGAGAAGTATTATACACAAACTATTTACACAATAAGAAATGCGTCCAGGTTTTGCGCATGATTTGTTCATGATGGAGCAATAATAACACGCGCACAGCGCTGTCTTGTCTACAACTGGAGTAGGGCGCCTAGTTGTTAATCGTTCAAGGTAGAACTCGCGCGGCGATCGGTCACTGCGCGTAACTACCTATCGGAGAACAAAGTTAATTTTCATATTTTGGATTGATAGGTTAGGCTCCGCCCAAACAGGCGCAGCCTCACAAAAATTGGCCTATAGTCTCATTGCAGAGCCCCTTCCCACGGTAATCTTTAGTAAAAGGCGAAAGATTAATGCGTGGTACTGAGAAGAGGCCTGAGCGATGAGCCATAACCAGCACCAGCGGACGGGCGGCACCCCAGGCGGCCAAGCAAGAAGAGCAAGTGACGCAGCTTGCGAGGGGTAAAAATGCCACCTGAGGTTTTGGCAAATCGACAGCTAGCTTCAAGTTTTGAGCAACTGGCATTCTGAGTAGTGATTCTTCTAAACAAATTGCACTGAGAAACTCGGTTGCCAGCTTCTTTTCGAAGTTTTGTTAATCAATAATGGCCGCCAAGACCAGTGGCGATTGCACAACTTTCTAATGCGCTTGTGAAATGTGCGCGCGCAAGCATAGCTTTCATGTCATCCGTGTTTGATAACGACCCGTACGCGCTGTTTCATTTTAAGGCGTACGCGTTTCTTGTCTTATGAGTGGCGCAGACGGAACTTGTAGACGGGAGTTGTCCGCGGAAGTGTCCGCGCGAACTCTGAATCGCGAGTTGCATGGTAATTAAAATCAAATGTAAAAGTTGATGAAGCAACAGTTGATAAGCAACGTAATGTAATGACAGTAGTGATAGTAAATAGATAGTAAAAAATAGTGACAGGTAGTTATAATGATCGCTCCTGGAAGTGAAAGTGCTTGAGTTAGTGGCAGTGATGTTGATAATGATAGCCGCCGATAGCGATAATTATTTGGCGCTAGAAATAGTGATAGCGCTAGAGGTAGGTAGTGTTAATGATAGCTGCCGATAGTGATAATTAGCGCTAGAAATAGCGGTAACGCTAGTGGTAGATAGTAACATTAGTCATGATATCGATACTGATAGGTGTGTTAGTGATGATGATAATTTGCGAGAGTGATAGTTGGTGACAGTGATGGTTATGATAGTGGTGTTGATAGTAATGATGATCATAGCGATAGCAAAATACGTCGTGGGTTCTATGCTCGTAAAGGTCATGGGTTTAAGCCCTGCGAAGGTCGTTCGGGCGTCACGATGAAGGTCGACTTAATTTGCCTGCCTTGGAAAGTGACGTCACAATATCCATGAACGTCGACATAGTTAAGCCTAAAGGAGAGGAAAGGGAAATGCTTTTTCATTTCCGCCTGTAGATGCCTTGCACCGACGTCACATCCGGTGTCCATCTTATGCCAGTCGGCCATGCTGCCGAACCACCGCCGCCTTTCCGCTCGTAGCTTAACGCCGGTGTGGAAGCATTTGTCAGCTCGCGTCGTTTTTGTCTGCGTCTCTCCACAGCTTCAGTATGGTTTTGTGCGCTATAGTTGGCTGCTCAAACCGTAGCGACAGCTCAAGGAGAAAGAAGAAGCCGACGAACACAAATTTCTACCGAATTCCGAGGATTATAGCAGACAAGTGCGAGCGTTCAAAGACGCTTAGTACAAATCGGCGCACACTGTGGCTGTCACGAATTAAGCGAGCCGACTTGGACCCGGACAACCCTAACTTACGTGTGTGCGGAGCGCACTTCACCACAGGTAAGAGGCTTGTGCCGTGAAGTAAATGTTAGTGAAAACGTGGGAAGCAAGGACTACAACCTGATTTTGATTTGCAGGGGCGCCAGCCGATTTGTTTTACAAAACGAACCCAGACTGGGCCCCGTCATTGCATCTCGGCTACAGCACTAGGCGAGTCGGCTCGGATCGCAGCCAGCAACGACGGCAGCGAAAACGACGTGCCGAGATGACCGGGTCGGAAGAGCCCGATGTTCCCCATCGCCGCATCAGGTTGAGGAGGTCGACGCCGGAGAAGAAACAGGTGAGTCGGCCCTGCACCATGCCGTCATAGCCTCAACTTAAGAAATAATTACGTGGTCGTCCTGCAGTCCGGCCCTTCGCCAACTCTTTCTGTTCTCTTCCAGGTGTTTATGTGCAGACAGACATGGGCATGAGCGACATTGGGGAATTAGAACAAGAATGCATCAGACTCAAAGACTGCGTGTACACTACACGTTCCGAAAAGGTGCAGCTTGAGATGACCGAAGAATCATTGAGAATTTCAGAGCCCAAGGTAGTATTCTACACAGGGATGGCAAGCTTCACAATGCTACTTGCAATTTTCAAAATGCTAGAGCCATTTGTTTCACATAGTGTGAACAACAGCCTGGAAAAGTTTCAAGAATTTGTGCTCTTCCTGACGAAGATCAAGCTAAATCTTCAGAATGCTGACCCGGCCTTCAGATTCAATGTGTCTGAATCTACTGTCTCGCGCATTTTTGGCAAATGGCTTCATGTAGCTTACTGCCGCTTGAAGTCTAAAGTTATGCGGCCCGAATGCAGTGCGCTGCAGCGCACCATGCTGCAAGCATTCTATGATTCATTCGGCAGTGATGTGGCCGTCATCATAGACTGTTTTGAAATCAAGATTGAAAGCCCGTCCTCATACTTGCCGAGGAGTGAAACGTGGTCGACTTACAAGGGCAGCAACACTGCAAAGTACTTGATAGGGATCGCCCCGCAGGGTATTGTCACGTTCATCTCAGAGGGCTGGGAAGGCCGAGTAAGTGACAAATATATCACGGAACACTGCGGGCTCCAAGACAACTTACTTCCTGGAGACGTTATTCTAGCAGATCGAGGGTTTAACATCGCCGACAGTGTTGGTTTCTACTGTTCCCGGCTACATCTGCCAGCATACACAAAAGGCAAGAAACAGCTGTCGGCTGCAGAAGGGGAAAGCACAAGGAAGCTTGCTAATGTACGTATTCACGTGGAACGAGTAATTGGACTCATAAGGAACAAGTTTCTGCTGCTGAAGTCTGTCATTCCCGATTGACTATGTGACATGTCGACAAGGTGACAGCATCACTCCACTCGACAAAATTGTGACCGTGTGCTGCGCACTGTCCAATTTATGCCCTTCGATTGTCGCAGCATTGAAGGAACCGAGCAAAGAGAATGGCCCGAATCTGTTGATGGGTGCCCACCATAACTGGGGATTTATGCACGAGTGCAAGGAATGTGGTCATGGACAGAAGTTTGTGGGATGCAGATTAGCAGGAAAATATTTTTTGCGCCTTCTCACACTAGCCAATCAAATGGTATTTTTCATGGTATGGAGCATACATATCTCCTCATGCTTTTTGCCTCAATACACAAAACTAAATTTTTCTGGAATCCGGCATCCTACAAACTTTTGTTATCACTGTGCCTACTTTTAGAGGTGTTGGCGTAAGCAACTACAGCACACTATAATGCTCTGGTTTGGTATGGTTTGCAGTTTGTACGAGGAATGCATGTGTATATTGATTTCTGGTGGTATATGTGGTTCTTCCCTGCCCTTATATTTTTGTCAGCCGCAGATCAGGTGTTTAGAATTAATTTTAGCAGTTGCCATGACCAACAAGTACCCTTTCCTTCCGTATTTGCATTTTTGTATTTGTAATAAACTACTTCATCCTCAAACATTCCTTTCTTTCCGTATTTTCATTTGTGTATTTGTAATAAACCATTCAATCGTCAAACATTGCCATTTGTGTACAGTTCATATGTGAAAACTTCAATGAGTTCAATAGGTTCTGCTCAGAGTGGTACCCAAGCTTGTGCAAAAACTTCAAAGCTTTTTATTACACAGACTTTGGGTCAACTGAACAGTTGGATGCCAGTGGTTGGCATGGATAACACACAAAAAATGCCCGTGTGCTGTTCAGTGCACGTTAAAGAAAACCTCGGGTATGACAAGTTGTATTGTCAAGAATGTTGGGTGGGCTAATGCACTAAACACCCTGTTTGCTGTTCGGTGCATGTTAAAGGGCGCTTCAGGATATGAAAAGTTATACTGTCAAGAACAATGCTCAAGTCCAAAGCAAACATCATGTGTTAATGTATCATACCTGCCCTTTTCGTACCGTACATGGAGTTGCAGAATCAGTGGGTAGCTCTTTGATGCAAGGAAGTGAAAGGCTACGAAGCTACATATTTGCTTCTTTTGGCTGCAGTTTCAAAACACTTATAGACAGCAACTGTTGTACGGTACTGGTATGGTTAGGCTTGCACTTATCTGCTATCAACAGCTCCATAAACCCAGACAGACAGTATTTTCCAAACAAAGCAACACATTGGAAAGTGCAACTTGGCACAGAGTATAATACACTGAGCTCTTGTGATAACAGTACACACATGCATTACTGAAAAAAGGAGAACTAAACATCCGCTGTAGAGATGCATAGAAGTTGGACGCAGTTTGAAGCACACTGAAGCATTTGCTACCACAGCTACCCTATGTAATAAAACCAAAATTAAGCACGCTGTTTCTCTTCACCTCCTCTGCACTGTGGGCAGTACCACTGCTTAGTTTTAGGTGCTCGGGTCAGTCCGACGCAAGAGAAATGGAACCATTTGTACACGCAGGCTTCACTGTCGCAAGCAACCATTTTGCCAGTCTCTGGTCTATTACAATAACAATACGCCTGTTTACACAATGCAGTTGTGCCAACACTGTCCTTCTGCCTGGTGAAATACTTGGCATACAGTTCAGGGAGGACTGCATTCACAAAGCACCTTTCTGAAATTGAGAAGATGTTTTCACAGAAATCTTCATCCCACTTGAAGCGTTCTATGTGAAGAAGACTCCATGCCCAAACAACAAAGTCGCAATACTTCACTTGGCACACAGCCATCTGTGTCTGCACTTGATAATAATATGCATGGCTTTTCTGAAGCTGCATGATCCCATTAACTTCAGTCCGGCACGTGTTTTCATCAATGAATGCAGTTGCATTCCTAAGCACCTATGGGCATTTAAACTCTGCCACACCTTTTCCGCAGCAGCTACACGAGACCAGAGCATCTGGTGTAGCCCCAGCAAAAGGGTACCTAGTGCTGAGGTGCAGGCCTGACTTCGACAATTTGAAATTGTCATGTTTTGTGCCTTCGCTATTTGCATAAGCTGCTAAGGCATCCTTCTCATGATTCCTACCCCACATGATAGCTGGCACCTTCATAGTTTGGGCTTCTGGATAGCAAATCTCTTTAATTTGGGACACACAAGGATTTGCACTTTAGTGTGGCATGCTTTCTTCATTAAAGAAGCAGTTATTCTTCCTGCTCTGTAAAGGAACCAATGTGGAGAGTCACTCTGCTGCTTCGTTAATGACTCTACTTCCTTTACAGTGCCCTCTGAAATGTTTAAAGTAGACATGAACTTTCTTGCTTTGTTCACGAGCACGTCGTAGCTGTCGCCTAACGCATCGTCAGTGAACAGATTTCTTAGGTGTGCTGCTGGCTTTTTAACTGGTTCCTGGAACACATCACATCTATCCTCAAGCACAGAGACAAGCGCTGGCACTGCACCATCTTTTCCGATGTCTTCATAAAGTGCGTTCAACTATTCTGGAGAAGGAAGGAAGGAAGGAAGGCCTCAAACGTTGCTGGCACATACCCACTACGGGGGAGTGGCCAAGACACAGGCGGTTAATTACTGGATACAGGAAATTTTTGACGGGAAAAGCAGTGGAAATAGTATGTAGTCTGATAGATTGGAAGAGGGAAGGAAAGCGATTCAGTTAACTTGGAGATCGAAGACGGGACAATTGCTTAATGTGCATAATAGTACACAATGCCTGTAATGTTGCAATGTCTTACTGACTGAGATCGGGAAAAAAAAATTAGAATGGGAGTCGCTGCGTTTCTTGAAGAAAATTTTGCACAGCAGAGCGCACACTCCTGTCGCTTCGTCCAAGCAAAGAAGCGCCAATGGAAAGAACAACCGCGGAAGACACAGGCAAGCCCAGTTGATGAAATGGAATTTGCAAAAGACGCTTCCTCAAATGAGAAAAGCGGCGGCAGAACAGCAGGAAGTGATCCATTGTCTCAGGTTCGGCACAAAAAGGGCACAGTGGGGAAGCTGCCAGTCCAGATCTGTGAAGGTAGAAATTTAGAAGGGGAACCCGGCAACGCAAACGCGTGAAAGAGACCTCTAGTCTGCGTGAGCGCCAGTCTTTGCTACTCCAAGGATGCAGAAGATGCTGATATTCGGGAGATGATGTAAGAGCCGAGGCAGCAAATTCCTGAAATATTGTGTAGCTGCGAAACCTCACCGCAGCTGTATATGCACACGATGGTAGGACAGTAACAATTGGGCCGCTGAGAGAGGCTCTTGCTAAGGAATCTGCAACCTCATTTAAGTGAAAGCCCATGTGACCTGGTACCCAAAGCAACCTTACCGAATTTAGATGCAGCGGAATCAGGAACTTAAAGAGGCGTAATGGCCGAGAGTCAGTGGGTGAGGATAAGGAAGAGCAAATGGACAGAGAGTCTGTCATAACCACGACCTGGGAAACGGTAGATTCTAATTTTCGTAAGGCTAAGATTACTGCTAATAATTCAGCCAGAAAAATTGGAGTGAAGTCAGGAAGACGGAGAGAAAAAGACCAATCCAGTGAAGGTGAAAAAATTCCCACACCTGCCTTTTCGCGATCCTGCGAGGCATCGGTAGCAATAAGAACATGAGAGGGAAAGGACCTTAGGTGGTCCTGCAATAGACCCTGAAGAAGCGGGAAGGGCTGCAGCTTTGCATTCGATGGGAAAATGTCATCGAATTCAATCTGGACAGATGAGGAGTTGTTATATATTTGGCGGACATCAGTGAAATGAATATTTATGCGATCAAGGAGGGACTGCACGTAACATATCTGCGGGGTATGAAATCGAGACCAGGCAGCACCAAAAAAGGCGGAAGGTTGACTAAGAAATATTATACTGGAAGCGTGAAGAGGTGAGTCGCACAATTTTAAAAATGTTTGAACTGTTAAAAGGCGAAACCTAGCTGATAACGAAGGCATTCGCGCCTCAAGGTGCAGAACAGCATTGGCGACATATTTTGGAAGCCCCAGACAAAGGCGCAACGCCTCACGCTCCAAAAGCACAAGAGGGCGAAGTTTATAGGCAGGAGCTCCTGAGAATAAAACACACCCGAACTCCAAAATTGGGCGGACGTACATTTTATAAATCATCAGAAGCGTATGCCTTCTCATGCCTGACCTAGCACTACAAAGCCTGCGCAGGATGCCAATGGCCCGAACTCCTTTTGCAGAAACTTGCTCAATGTGTGGCCGCCAGGAGAGAGTAGAGTCGTATATTACACCGAGATACTTCACCGTCTGAACTTGAGGTATTATGTTATTTCTATAGACCAGGCAGATGTTTACAGGAACAGAAACTGGAAATACTAACAATGCGCATTTCTTCACATTAAGGGACAGATGAATTCTTCCTAGCCAGTTGTCAAGAACATTGAGGTAATTTTGCAGGGTTCGATAAAGAGTGTGAATGTCACCTGCTGATGCAAAAAATGCAATATCGTCGGCGTACACATAAGTTTTCACATTCTGAATGCATGGAATTGAGCTTAGAAAAATGTTAAAAAGAACAGGTGAGAGAACTGATCCTTGCGGAACACCTCTTGTCTGTGGAAATCTCCTTGAGGAAACACCATTTTGGCAGCAGTAAAATTCTCTATTTTCTAAAAAAACAGAAATCCAGGCTACAAAATAGCTTGGGAAGTTGAGTTCCTGTAATCTTAGTAATAGAGTCGAGTGCTCCACGCTGTCGTATGCTTTACTGACATCCAAGGTGACAAGCGCAGCAAACTGTTTTCTATTGCGAGCTAATTTAATACGACTCTCAAGGTCAGTATGAGCACACCAAATTGAACAACCCGGCCTGAAACCAATTTGACATGGATTCAATACAGCATTTTCTGAAATGAATGACATGACACGGCTGAGAAGGACCCTTTCCACCAATTTCACTAGGTTCGATGTTAACGAAATAGGGCGTATATTGTCTAAAGTTAAGCCCTCCCCTTGGTTTTTAAGCAATGGAACTATTTCAGCAAGACGCCACTCATGCGGTATCCAAGGACCTTTAATAGAATGGTTAATTAGAGCCAACAGGTCTGCAGGAGATTCATTGAACAAAATTTTGATCATAGATGAAGTGACCTTATCGGGGCCAGGAGCCGCTGGGGATAAGCGCAGAACAATTTGCGACAGCTCAGGCATAGAGACCTCAGTGAAATCACTTGAGGTGCATGTGAATATAGTAGGAGAAGGTAAAGCAGATGTAAAGCGAAGCTCTAGGCCACACGCAATATCTTCTAAGGCCTTTGCGATGTCAGCAGGGGACTGAACGAGGGATTCAATGTTGGCATTCGGAGGAATCACCTTGTTGCGCCTCATGAAATTAAACAAAGCTCGTTTACTTCCTGATTGGGAAAGGAAATCATAATGATTTGTATTATACTCCTCCTTTGCACGGGCGACAGTGCGCTTAAATGTTGCTGCAACATACTTATAATCCAGCCAATTTTTTGGGCATTGATTGATGAGAAGTTTCTTCCAAGCTGCTTTCCGTCGTCTATATGCACGCGTGCACTCAGCATTCCACCAATTGTTCGCGATTGCACCCTTTGTTCTCTTAACGAAAAATTCAGACGCTTGCCTTGCATGGTCCAGTACTGAACATAGATGTGCAGCCTTGCTTTCGGCACTTATCTGAGCGCGAGTGTCTGAAGTGATTTGGAGGGCTGATTTTAGAGTGTCTTTAAAGCAATTGTAATTTATTAACGAGCGCTGATGTCGCTCAGGAAGAGTTAATTTACACGCAAACTTGAAACTAATCGGTAGATGATCACTGTTTGTTGCACAGTCAACAGGCGCCCAAGACATAACGGAGACTCCTGGGGAGGAAAAAGTTAAATCCAAGGCAGAGCGGCATTGACTGCGAACAAACGTAGGCAATCCGGAATTGTTGCAGATCAAGTTGTTGCCAGAAGCCCAATCAAATAGCCTAGAACCAAAGCTGTCTGTTTTAAACCCCCAAGTCACATGGTGCGAATTGAAGTCGCCAAGTAATAGAACCTGAGATCGGCTACTAGACATGAGTGAGTCAAGGGGCCGAGTGTCACGCACACCAGACGGGAAATATGCATTAGCTACCGTAAAGGGCTGTTGACCTGGGACACTGAGGTCAACCGCAAGGATTTCACATTCATTGTCCGCATATTGAAAAGAAATGCATGCCCTGTGGCAAAACTTTGTAGATATGAGCACTAACAACCCTCCCCCTCGTGATGACCGGTCAAGCCGGAACGGATGGTAATCCTTGAGATGATAATTGAAATTTGGAGTTAGCCATGTTTCCTGTAAAGCAACTAAATCTGGTAGAAGCTGATTGCATAGGCAATTTAAATCTATTGAAGCTGAGAATATTGATCGACAATTCCACTGGAGTACACTTAAGAACCCTATCTTGGCGGAAGTGCCGCAGCCGCGACTGCCTTTTCTAGAATACTGGTCTTAGCCTTTTGACTTGCGTTACTTTTCTTTGTCTTTGACTGGGGGCAAGATGGACCTGCAATATTCAGAGGAGACCCACTTCGTTTCTGGGCGCGGAGATCAGACTCCATATCAATACAATCCATAGAGGATGCGTCCATAACGCTATTCGAAGGAGAGGGCTGAGAGGCCTTTTGTTGCTCACATTGTTTTTGGCCCTGTGGAGCGGAATCCATTACTACAGAAGGAGGGGTAGCTTCCGAAGCCAAAGAAGACAAGAGCGGAGTGGTGGACGCCTGCAGAAGATTGGTCATCTGAGCAGCTATGACCTGCGAAATGCACGTGGACACGGTTTCCATAATGCGATCCATTGCATTTGCCACAGCTTTCTCAACTGCCGCTGTAATAGCCTGGGACAAACTAGAATCCATTATGGGTGGGAATTTGGCGGCCACACTAGAGTAGGCTGAGGCTCTCTCCTTGACTGCGGCAAAAGCCTCTCTCCGCGTGCATCTGCGCTTGTCTATAAGCTCGAGCACCTGAACTTCTTGTGCTCGTGCAGGACAGTCAGGCGAATCAGCAGGATGAGCACCGCTACACAAACAACACTTCTCGTGCTGTTCAGGACATTCCTCTCTGCCATGACGTTCCCCACAGGCACAACAGCGTAAGGCCGATTTGCAGGCCTTGCCGCTGTGGCCAAATCGCCAGCAGTTTTGACACTGAAGGGGCCGAGAGTTAAAGGCATCTACTCGAAAAACCAATGGCCACACCTTAATCTCTGACGGACAAAATATTCCTGCAAATGTGGCAATGACGGACTCAGTAGGAATTTTTACTCCGTCAACCAGCCTGCTGCAGCGATGGACAGCAATCACTCCCGCAGGCGAGAGGTTCTCAAGCGTTTCCGCAGGGCTCAATCGAGAGTCGACCCCTCGGACCAAGCCCTTGGAACATGCTAGATGAGGCGGAATGAATGCGCTCACCGGGTGGCTGGCGAAGGTCGTGCACTTTAGAAGATCTTCAATACAGTCTTTATCCGACGACCGGCACAAAACACCACCCCTGCCGAACTGCCGGACATCGGTAATGTGCATAAAGTGCTTCGATGTGGACTGAAGGGCTGCCTGCACTGCCTCCGGGTTGTTCAGTCGGATAGCGCCTCCATCGGAAGGCACTAATGCGACTGGAATGCTTGAAACACCGCTGCGGAAAAAGAGATCAAGTGGGAGCTGGTCTTTAGGAAGAGATGCCGACCAAGGGGAAAACCCCTGGCCAGGAGAAGAAGTCGACATTAAGCTCTCGTCCCGCACCCAATCACCCCAGAACAGGAGCAAACAGGCACAGACAAAAAGAAGGAGAAATTTAGCAAGCTAACGCAACACCGCCAGGTACTTAGCCACTGCCCCGCAGCCTGGGTAGCTGAGCCACGTCAACAGCCCTCGTTGGAAGCTGACGCGCGCCGACATTCACCTCCTCCTGGAGAAGGTCCTGGGATTTCCAACCTCCTCCTCTTCTGCTGACCTTCAGCACGTGTGCCAGCAATCTGCTCTTTACGCCCTCTCGACGAAGTGAAGTTGATATCTCTCAGCCGTTTAAACTGCACCTTTTCAACATAGGCTGGCAGCCAGATGATTTCTTTTTGGGTGCATGAAACTGAGTTCCTGGTACGCACTGCAGTTTCCGCTGCAAAGAGACAAGCTCCAACATGCGAGCATGTCTCGCCTGTACCTGCCATGCAGGTGCAATGGGCAACAAGCACAGTGCCATTTGTCTTGCATATGGGTGGTCGCTGAGCCGTTGGGAATGGTTGACCTGCGAAAATACTGTGAGGTTGTACATAACAGTGCACATTTTTTGTTTGCACAAAATGGTCATATGCACACCAGACAAAGTGGTCTCGGACAGAACAAATTTTCAGTGCTCCAGCATTGTAAGCGGACAGGCATAGTTTATCTTCTTCATCACTGCATTTTTTTCAGTGAAACTTCTACTAATCGCCATGCTCCGCAAATTTCCCTACGCGGCCGTCTGAAATTTTCCTGTCACTGAGCGCTGCCAGCACCGACAGAAGCACGGTTTATTTTTTATTTGCATAAATTCTAATGGTGATTTTTTTTGCGTATGCTCACTGAGAAACATGCCAGAAAGGTTCCTTGAGCTTACCTCTCCGAGCAGAAGCACCTTCTCGTCTTGTAGGCGCACCGCAGATAGGCTTCTCACCCACACGCTGGTGAAATAGCTATGCGCCTCTAACGATTTATATGCTTTAATTTCTTCTCATGTAACAAAACAAGAGGAGTACACTAAATTGTTCACGATATCCCCGTGAGTCACTGCAGGTAACACATCAACGTCCATCGTTGTATCAACACCCAGTCTCAGCGTGTACGGGTCCATACCGTCGCACATTTGCACTTTTCCTTCATAGCGTACGCGCGTAGATCCAACAAGTTCAGACAAATAGCTCGCACTGAACGGCTCATTCCTCTGAGGAGGAGGCATCGCGTCCGAATATGTAACAACAATCCAAAGCGTCTCGGGAGCGGTCCGGTGTCACGGGTCTACGGAGCGGACGCACGCGCGCGGACGAATCAAATGGTTCGGCAGCATGGCCGTTAGCTGTTGATGTGGGCGGAAGTGACGACACGTGCAAGGCATCTATCATTATCATTAACATTTTCAACCTCTATGCTTATAAACTATTGCGGACCTATAAAATAGAACAAAGAAGATGCATAACAAATATATCTGATTTAGCCCCGATTCAGTTATTTCTGTGCACGTATCCACCCTGTCGCAAACCACACTGTGTACTGAGAACAACTATGGACGCCAATCAGTAACATTCCAACTTCCCTCACTCCTGAATAGATTAATTGCTGCAAATATTGACATACGAAACATTAGGTGCTCTGACCTCCTCGACTACTTTATTTCTGAAGACACATTTGCCTAGCATTCATATTTTAACTTTTTTTCTTGTTTTGGTTGCTCTTGTTATAATCTTTATAACAGCGTTTTTTTCGTTTTTTTGTTGCTTTTATTCTTTTTGCTTCAACCCGTATTTATTTTCTGCACACACTGGTGATTGTGTATTTGTCTGTTCACAGAAGTGCCGCGCATGCCACTGCCCACTTGCTGTATAGGGGGTGGGGACTTTGTCAAGGGATAACCGCTTTTATTCCCGGCTCCTTCAACACTTAATGCTGATGGAAACAAATTATTATTATTATTATTATTATTATTATTATTATTATTATTATTATTATTATTATTATTATTATTATTATTATTATTATTATTATTATTATTATTATTATTATTATTATTATTATTATTATTATTATTATTATTATTATTAAAACGGACAAGCGCAACCCTGCATATCTATATTTCGAAATTCTCTCGGGGCGCGCAAAATATTGTTAGTAGAGAAGCCTGGGAGACCTTGCTAACACGCCCGGACCCTCAGCTCCAGCGCGCCATCTGACGGAAGAGGCCGCTACCAGTCAAGGGCTGCCAGCCAGCCTCTGACCGCGGACGCGTAACTTCCGTCTTCAAGGAATGCGTGCACTCGCCACGGTGGCTGAGTGGTTAGCGCGCTCTGCTACCGATCCGGAATTCTGGTGTTCGAACCTAACCGGGGCAGCTGCGTTTTTATGGAGGAAAAACGATAAGGCATCCGTGTGCTGTGCGATGTCAGTGCACGTGAAAGATACCCAGGTGGTCGATATTATTCCGGAGTCCTCCACTACGGCATCTCTTTCTTCCTTTCTTCTTTCACTCCTTCCTTTATCCCTTCCCTTACGGCGCGGTTCAGGTGCCTGCGGATATATGAGACAGATATTGCTTCATTTCCTTTCCCCCGAAACCAGTTATTATTAAGGAATGCGTGCTGTGGGCGGGGGCAGACGTGTTTGGTTATGGAGATAAAAGTTTTCTTATCAAAAATAATTGGAGGATGCTTAAGCTTTGCCATTAACAGTGGAACGCGAAAGCGTGTTGCAGCATTGCCAGGGAGTCCACGGAACACCATCGCCCGTTCGGCGCGACGCCTTGCCCGTTAGACAAATCGCTCTGCGACCTACAGTGAAACGAACGCGCGGAGAGGCAAACCACGTAGAAGCGCTGCCAG
>JARKHS020026645.1:0-62500 GCA_030143305.2 Amblyomma americanum | reverse complement strand
CTAGATGTGCATATGGATTGTGCCGCCATGACCGTGTGTCTGAGTCTGTTGAATTAAAGGGAATGCGAGGAGAACTCTATCAATTTTTTTTTGGTAGCGAAATCTCATAGTTCGGCATTTCATTGCTTCGTTACCGGTTGTCCGGGAGCGATAGATGCATTTATTTCAAGGAAATTTGGATTCGAAGTAGAAAACGTTTTTCCTGCCGCTCTGATTCAAACTCAGGGTACTCTTATGACGTCACGGCGCCCTCTTATGACGTCATAGGACGGAGTGACGTGAAACGTGATGTAAACGCAGACTCCGTGATTTGTGATAACCGACCCTCATGCCATCATAGTTTTTCATCGCCCGTGGCGATAAGCTGACCAGCCTTAACAGGCTCCTTCAAAGGTTAACTAGCACTTGAAGCGGTACTTGGAGTTCCTCTGCTGTTCGGCGCTGGTAAATCGAGCCGCGTCAAATACAACACAACGGGGCACGCAAAGCTCATAGACGCGAAGCGCCATAAGAAACCGACACTCACTTGGCCGCCTGTGGCGCCACCAATCATCGGTTTTCTTCCCTTCCATCATTCAGGTTGTCTTTTGTCTGCCGTCTATGTGTGATGAAAGTGCACTACGGGTTTCAAAACAAAACTTGCTTCAACATTGTACCGCGCAACCTTCCTTTGTCAGCCTTAGAGATTCGTGGCTTCCATGGAGGAACGAAAATTCCGTAAATTTGGCGTATCTAGTCCTATGACGTCATCACGCTTGTATCTGCGAGACTGGCCTGTGGCGGCGATACCTGTATTTTGATTCTTGCTATTTTCTACCTAACAAGAGCTTTGTTTTTAGTAAGAGTGGAGTTTTTGTGATGAGTGGCTGGTATTCTATGGACACAAGCCAACTTCAATTTCTCCTCAGTGTCCCTTGTGGAGATGAAAAGAGTCGCTTATGTCCGCATCGGCAACTTCATATTGCTGATGACGAACGTGATAAGGTGCCGACACGTGTTTCTAAAGCCCCACTATGAGCGCGAAACAGCGAAAGCAGTGCGGGACCCCTTAGCGCCGTGCCGAGATTGATCACAAGCAGCTGAATGTGGCTTCACATTTAGAGGGAGTTCAGCGTTTATTTAATCCATGTAAAACTACCGTTAATATAACATTCGCCAGTAACAACCGGTTGAGCGCATTGAGTTAACCCTGTTGTGTTAAATGCGAAGCATTAAACGAAAGACGCAGAAAATGGAATGGACGGCAGGCTTACGGAGTGCGACTCGCGTCAAGAGACAGATACATTTAGTTGGCCGTACGTAATTGGCTTAGGTACGCAGGAGCGTTGCGAGTTGCGAGTGCGCATGCGCAGAACGTTCCGTAGCACTGGGCCACTTGCGTACGGATGACTTGTCGTGTCGTCAGCTAATTGTTGCTAATTATGAGCTAATTATCAGCTAAGAAAATGAATAAAGAAACAGAGAGAGAGGGCTGTGGAAAAAGGGATGCTGACGAAATAAGCCCTGGGAACGTACAGGATCTTTAAGCAGGAAAATGCCAATGAAAATATCTACGATAATTGTAGGGGAATCTTTTTGTTGTTCGAAGCCAGGAGGAGAGTTTTGTGGACAAAGGTATAGGCAGGTACGATGAGATAGACACGTTGTGCGGTGTGTGTGGAGAGGAGGAGGAAACGGCTGAACACTTGATAGTTTTCTTTAAAGGGAAAGTACAGTGGAAAGCTCTCCAGTGCAAGACAGGGGGGCCGATTTATTTAAAGCATTGGTTTTTAAGGACAGTGAAGAAAAATAGAGCTTAAGCGGGTAAAAGTAATCAAGCGAAGGTTATCTGACTGGTGGCTAAAATCAAGACGAGTAAAATTTCACAAGTCATGGCTAAGTGGCGTGAACCACCGCCTGATTTAAAGGGTTCAGCCTTATCCATCCATCCATCCATCCATCCGTCCGTCCGTCCGTCCATCCATGCATCCATCCATCCATCCCTCCGTCCGTCCGTCCGTCCGTCCGTCAATCGCCTGAAGGTTCGTACGGCACGGCTAACTAAATGTTTTGATTTGTCACAATTTACAGTGTACGCAGCGCAGTAAGAGATTCGTACGCATGCTTGCTGCTTACACCCGATTAAATCAGTTTTGCAATACCATATCTGCCGACAGTAACTGGTCAGCTGCGGCGGACGCGGACTTCCGCCATGTGGCGGCGCTGCGGTTTCCGGCGCTGGCAACTGCTTGGCCTAGAACCCGCTGCGGTCACGGCTGCTCGGCTACTTTTGGCAAAGACGGTACGTTGCTATCCCTGCACTGTCCGTTGCTCCCGGCTGCGAGTGTAAACTGGATGGCGTAAGGCCACGTTGTCGCCCTCCTTCCTTGGATGATGAGATGTGCGGCGAGCGATTTCGCGCCTTTCGAGCGCTGTCATATCAAGCGAGGGCGCAGGCTTATGTCAGCCAGTGCGCACTCGCAGCGGGGGAGCGGCGGCCAGCGCCGGAGTAGCGGCGCTGTCGCTCGGCTGGAAGCCCGCTCGGGCCGCCTACGAGGCTACTCGGTTAATTTTATTTTTGAACAGCGCAATAAAAGAGCGGAACACAGCGAAGAATGGACACAACAAGCGCTGACTCGCAACTAGATTTTTATTCACGCCAAAGGCATCTTAAATGCTAAGTACACCAAACACAAACAAGAGGGAAAACCAAAAGAAAACAACACAAAAGCTCATAATCATACCCACAACGGTGACAATCAGCACGAGCGCAAAGCTACACATCTTGGCCGGATAAGAACATCATGTCTTTATCAGTTAGTGTGATAGAAGGATTACTAATGCAACTATCGGATTCCAAGCGGATGTGAAAAGGCTCCAAAATCTCACGCGTTAGGCTGTCATTATTGGTTAATTTGGCAAAGAGGGTAGAGTGGCAAGAAAAAAAGAAAAGCACTAGTGACGTGCCACCGGAGCAGCACATAGCGACGATCGGCGCCACGGTTACGGACATGCCAATAACAAATGTGCCCGGCCAGTTCGCAAAGCATGGCACTTAGAGTTTCTTACTATTAACTAGAGGGAAAGCTGGAGCCCGCCTATGGGAGTTTGCATGGAGCTTCCTCGAGACCATCTGAGCCACCTTGGGCGCTCTAAGCATCATGGGGCGGAGAGCTACCGAGTGCAGAACCACAACTTTTGGCCAAAATGTAATGAAAATACAAACATGTTTCATAATCAATAATGTGCTAACATTCATTATCCTGTCCATAAATTGCAAGAAATGAGCAGAAAAACGTGTATAACTCAATTTTGCCCGAAATAAGCGATGGCTTGCTCTCCTATTGGCAGACCACAATAGATAATGTTTCGTGCTTAACAGGCGCACTTTAAAAAAATTATGTTCTTGAAAAAAAATTTTCTTGCTTCAACACATTCAGAGGTTTTTTAATGGTACTTCGGAAACGAAAAACCTTTCATTGGCGTCATGTGCTGTTGCGTTACAGCTACTCTGGTTTTTGCACGCTACGTTTGCGCCAAAGTCGTCTGTACCGTGGACGGAACGGGACATCTTATTAACGCCACTCTTTGTTACTGAAAAACATCGACTCTCCCGCACCAAGTACCTCATCGCCCCATGATGCTTTGAGCGCCCATGGTGGCTCAGGTGCAGCGCCGCCAGCGTTCCCTCTAGTTAATAGTAAGAAACTCTATGGCATCGCACCGCGCTACCCGATTTTCGCCGCTCCGGAGACGTCATTGTGGTTTCTTCTCTGCTCGTCATTGTACGTATGCAGATGTGCATACACAGAACACACGGAAACATTCCACATAGTAGTTGTGGTACTTATAGACTGCATGCTTTCAATGTAAGCTTTACGTGGCCTGCAATAGGCTTTGGCCCCTTCTAACGCGACCTATACTCATGCACCTATACTAAGGGACAGCTTTCTTCTGCTATTCCGTATAAGCTACGAGGCGCGAGGCTTCCAACGGTCGCGATACCAAAAACGTGAATAGGAAAAAAAAGAGGCAAGCCTGCTGACGGGATGTCTGCGGATATATTAATTGTAGTGATATCTTACAATATATGAAAAAATTGCTTTCATGATCTCCTTCCCGTTCAAAACAGCTTTCGTCCAGAATTGTTCAGTATGTGAGCGTGAACAAGCCGTCGATGCTTTCCCACTGTTTGTGCGGACGACAAATTCTCTAAACCAAGATAGTGGTACCATATTGAACAATGACCGATGAACTTCTGATTGAAGAATGATCCACACCAGCAAAGCGGATGTTCAATGGACTAAGGGTACCTTTATTCAAAGAGGTACAAAATTTCCGACGTCTACTTCGAAGCTCTGTGGCGGTGCAAACCACTGATCTCCACTAGGGGGCTGAATGCCGCATCGGGCGCCCGAAAGTGAAGCCACCGGACGTTGGGCAGCTTGTCCCGGAAGTCAGCCTTTGGCACTGCATGAAATATGACCTCAGCACGGTTTTTCAGTTTCAGTTTTCGTTTTCCACTCAGCATTTTGTCTTTTCGAGATTCTCGTCTTTTTTCATGACAATGTCCACCTGCTGCGCCGCCAACTGCATGAGGAAAGCAGCAAAGTCCTCGGGAAAGACGTTTCAAAAATAAGGGTCCTTTGCATCGCTATGGGACGACACTAGCAGACGACAGAACGTCGCTACACACAGTACGTACGGAACCTCGTCGGCTCAGCTCTGTGTCGTCCCGTTGCGCTAGCGTCGCCAACTCTGCTCTTTGTTGTGATGTATGTTGTCGCGCTCTAAGCCAAAGTTATGCAATCAGTGAGGGATAAAGTTACAAATGAATAGGTGGAAACCTTCATTAGGCAGCTGACTTTGCAGTGCACCATTTTAACGAATTATGTTTAGACCAAACCGGAGCGAGGGCGAGGCTACAATCTGGTGAGGTGCCGTCGGTGTTCTGCTGGTTCACATTAGCACGTCCAAAACGTATATGGTACTGCTTTTTCGACGGAGCGTATCAAGTACTGTTTCGTGCTGTAGTAAATTATGCCTGAATGGGCTGTTATTCGTGTGATGCTTGGCACAGTTCACTTCAAACTGCGCTTGTCACATGCGCTGCTGCACTCGTCTTTAATAATGTCTTTCTCGTCAGTCGTTTCGCTCGTGCTGTGTTGGTGAAACGTGGCTGTGCTATTGAGTTAGATTAAAAGCACGTCTGGAGGGTAAATTACACACTAAAGCGATGAACATCACCTGCAGTCAATGAGGAGAGACATCGTCCGCCACCAACCCGAAACTGAAACAGCGGCAGTTCAAGTTTCAGGGTTTCCGCGCCATTGCCTTTTCTTTGCAACACGAAAACTTGTTTTTAAGATGACCTAGACTCATCGTCATTCCACTACTTCCCCTAATTACGCTCGTAAGACAAGAACCCGATCAGAAAATAGTGTTTAATGTACGTACCCCTTTGCAGCGGCATGGTGAGACCTGCATGGCTGTTTACTTCGGTTTCTCTGAAATTACAGGGTTCCCCAAACGATGCTCACATTTCTCGCGTTCAGGTTGCTTGTTGCTTTCATATAACGACATATATTACACGAAAACAACGCAAATAACTGAGAACGAAGGTGCGGAAGACGCAACTTTTTGCATTGAAATGTACAGGAGGCCCAGCAGTTCCGGGACATGCCGCTCAACTTCCGGTGGCTTCACTTGCGCCCACTTCAGAAAGCGGGAATGCGGCATCCAGCCACCGAGTGGAGATCAGTGGTGCAAACAAATAATAATAATAATAATATTAATAATTGGTTTTGGGGAAAGGAAATGGCGCAGTATCTGTTTCATATATCGTTGGACACCTGAACCGCGCCGTAAGGGAAGGTATAAAGGAAGGGGTGAAAGAAGAAAGGAAGAAAGAGGTCCCGTAGTGGAGGGCTCCGGAAATATTTCGACCACCAGGGGATCTTTAACGTGCACTGACATCGCACAGCACACGGGCGCCTTAGCGTTTTTCCGCAGCCGCCGCGGTCGGGTTCGAACTCGGGAACTACGGATCAGTAGCCGTGCGCCCTAACCACTGAGGCACTGCGGCGGGTCGGTGCAAACAAAGAAATCTAGAAATGTTGTAGGATATATGACAAATGCGCAACTTTACGCGTTGAAGTAAAAAGTAATTTCAAAGCATTTTTCATTGCTTTTGGGAATTAATTGTAATGTAATGTAATTACTTTTCTTCGGGCAGTAATTAACAATGCCATTTAATTTTCAAAACGACTAGTCGCTTTAGGTTTAAAATGCTCATTAACTATTAGCCATCATCTCGCGCATATGCAGCGTGTAGACGAGTTAGCGAGAGCAAGTCGACATACCTGAGCATCGCCGGTGATATAAAAATGGCTGTGGTTTAGCCCTGGTTAAACCTGGAGTGCCGCGATAGCTACAGCTGGCCGAGTGGAACTGGCTCAGTAGTCGAATTGCAAAGTCAGTCGTTCGCCGCTTCGTTTCGCTGGGGCGTTCCTTCTTCATCTTCGTCCCTGGACGTGTATTTACTCTCTCCCCCTCTTACCTCTACACTACCTACACCTCCCCCAATCAGTTTCGCCGCAGAGACGCGCCGCCGCAGCTGCTCCGCACCACGTGACCAACCACGTGACCAACCAGGGCGCCACCACAGAGCTCAAGGGCGGTCACGCAGCTCAAGGGGTGCTAGCGCAATGTAGCTATCGGTACAATGCAGAACTGCGCCTCAAACTGAAGAATACTTCGACTATTTCCTGGGCGCCCGCAGACGCAGGCATCGAAGGCAATTAGTGGACCAACAGCATTCGCGAGAAGCAGCATACAAGATGACACCCCGCACATTCAGTCTGAGCGGCTGCATAGACCTGCCCGCTCGATGCCTTGGCGATCAAAGATATTGAGAAGCGACGCCGCCCACCCTCTCAGAATCTGAACCAGAGGAACGCACAGAAGAGCAGGCGCATCGTTTTCTCGCCCGTATGCAGGAGTAGGTGCCGAGGGGCACAGAAACCTCTGCTTCACTGAAACCAGCATTACGGCACAAATTTTTCTAAAATGATTCCAACAAAGGTTTGTGCCGTCGCTGCCGAAGCCAAGACTATTCGTAGCTACGTACAAAGAAGCTCACACAACTACCTACTGCCATCCGCTCGGACACGCACAGCCACTGCGCTCTTCCAGTAACACACTACAGCATGGCCGTCGCTCTTCTCTGGGCAAACCTTGGGAAATTTGTTGGAGAAGACCCGAGCAACATACTTTGCAGCAGTCGACGGCGACGAAACCTGCAGCTGCCCCTACCGCAGTGAGAATGACTTGTTCACGCGCCCGCACAGATGCCTTGAGGAATGTGCAATGAACTCAATAAATAAATCAATCAACCGACTAACCAACCAATCAATTAATTAATTGATCAATCAATTCGATGGTTACGAACGCAGGAAAACTCATTATTAAGCTTCACTGCACATAGTCGCATTCGCTTTCGGACGTTAAACATCCATAAACCATTCCATACACATTGCCAAACTTGCAGAAAGTTCCTCGCTGGCAACTACAGCATCGAAAAGAAAAAAATGAAAATTTGTTTTTGGTGAAAGGAAATGGCACAGTATCTAACATATGGGCGCAGACCTGAACCGCGCCCTAAGCTTAGGAAGGGATAAAGGAGGAACTGAGCGAAAAAAGAGGTGCTGTAGTCCTGGAGGGCTCCGGAATTTCGAGCACCTGGGGATTTTTAACGTGCACTGACATCGCACAGCACGCGGGCGCCTTAGCGTTTTGACTCCATAAAAGCGCAGCCGCCGCGGTCGTGTTCGAACCCGGGAGCTCCGGATCAGTATCCGAGTGCTCTAACCACTTAGCCACCACGGCCGGTCCTAATTAATTATTTTTGAGAAAACCGCAGAGCACACGGAACTTCTCGGTGGCAGTGAAAGAAGGGAGAAAGAAAGAGTGGTGTCCACCGAGAAGTGACGCAGTTACTGCTCCTTTCCTTTTTTTCGAAACTAATTCTCATTTTCTTTCCCACGCTGCGTTTGTCGATCCGAAGCCACCTGAGCCCGGTTTAAATAACCTCGGCCTAAAGGGTTCGCCAACCTTTAAGTTCGAGCTTCGTGAAACCGGACTGAGGTGGTTTCGGATCGGGGATTGACAAGGGTGCCCCACCCCTCCCTCCCCAGCGCTACTTGCGCTTTTCTTCCCTTCTACTCACATCCCCGAATGTCCCCTCTGTGGGGCAGCAAGGGCCACATTCGGCCACATTATGTTCCGCTGCCAACTGCAACTCGCGGACTCGAAGTGGTTGCAGGTCGTGGTCTCTAATTACGAGCCGACCTCGCAACTGAGTTTGGTGCAATGGGCGGAGAAGGTCGCCGGTGGGCACGAGCTGCCGGCCACTACCCACAATCAGGAGCCAGCCCACCTTTGAAATTTTGAACTATAAGGGCTGCGCCAGTAATAAATTTTTTCGCCACCATGTAATAAGGATCGACTTTCGATTTCACTTGGTGTCAGCATCAGACGAAAGACGCAGATGAACATTAATAGAAATAACAATGCAACGTCTCCCTATATCGACGGGGGCGAAATATAACAGACTAGTATAAATAAACTCATTTAAGAATTTAAATGACATAAATAAATAATAAATGCTGCGATAATGATGAGGTCTGGTCGCCGACGAGACAATGGTGGGGTCACTTCCTACAGACGCTTGAAAGCCGAGGCTAAGTCACCGAGCAACAGTGACAAATGCTAGGGGACCAAATAGAACCCAAATAGAAATGCAGGAGGAAGATAGACTTTATATCTGTCGACAAAAGTAGCAGATAGTGTAAGGTTATAGCCCCATGAAGTAGCCATCAGCCCGTGGCGTTTGGTACTTCTAGGGCTATCGCAAAAATTAGCGGCGGTTTAACTATTGCGGAACATGGTCTGTCTGTCTGTCTGTTGTTGCTAGGAAGAAAGAAAGGGAAGGTGCACAGGTCTTCCCACTGGCTCAAGCCGAGCCACAATCGCTACCACGTGCATATAGTAGGACAGCTGAAAGATGGGATACAAAGACAGGATAGTAAAGACGCGCGGTATAAAGACCCAGGCTGATCCCGGAGACAGTGCAATACCGGGCCAACCGGGCGGAAGTGAAGCAACCTTCAAACTCTCCGCCACATTTCCAAAAATAAGTCCAATTGGACCCGTAGCAGATATTCTACGGGGTTCGGACATTGCGCAACATGGTTAGCGAAAGCTGTGATGCATCGGGAAAGCACACACCCCATGAAGTAGCCATGAGCCCGTGGCGTGAGGCGATTTCTACGGCTCTTGAAAACATGAGCTGCGTTTTTGCTGCTTAACCTGGTTAATTGGTGGTGGTGAAAAGCATTTATTTATCTATATATACAGAGACGTGTCCGGGGAGAGGCCCCTAGTGGGTCTCGCCCCTTGCAAAAGAGGACGGAGTCCCTCATTCCGGGACCCCATTGGTCCTGAGCACTGCGCAGGTCCACCGAACCAGGGCCTATCGGGCCGACCGTTCCTGGCAGCCGAGCAGAGTCGCCTCCCAGTCCTCTCGGGTAGGGGAAGGGTTCATGGTGGGAGAGAAGGATTTTGCCTGCATGCCTAAACCATGTGAAAGGTGTCAGCCACGCCGTCAAAAGAATAATCAAAGTGCTTGAGAACCGCCGGGCACAGCAGGGTGTTTGTAAAGCGTCTAAGTCACACGGGACTTCTTCACGGCCTTTGCCATAAAGTTGTCTTATTGCACTAAAGGAGGAAAACCGAAAAGGAGCAGCGACGCTGCTACACGGCAAATCCAAAGGAGCTAGAACGCGGCCTCCGTGAATGCCAAAAGTCACCGCTGTGTGTGAAACGGCGCTAGTAACATTATGAAATTAAAGCAGACGGTAGCACTTCAGCTAAGAGTGCGTTTGTTTATGTTGGAAAAAGTAGCTATCACGATAATAAACGAGCGTTCTGACGGCGAGAAACGGATATTTTGAAACAAAGTTTCTTTTTCTTTTTTCATCGTTCTCGGTCCGACCACGGTAGGCGCACTTTTCCGTTCGGCTCCTCGTTGTGTGCGAGGAGCGTGCTTTGTTGCTTGTGTCTTTGTGCGTATTTCAAAGAAATTACGTTGTGCCTGGTTAACGTGCTGCCGTAATCATGAGCGACGAATCGCAAGACGTTAGAAAGAAGTGTGAAATTGCCATGAATATTGCCGCTGTGGCATCATTACGCGCGGTGGCGGATGCAGCTAAGGCGCACGGTGACGCACTGGAAGAACAACTTCTCGCAAACGTTGCCCATTGCAAAGCCGTCGCGTTTCTTCCGCGAACTGTGCACCGCAGTAGGTGGGTGTATCCCCGCAACGAGCGATGGTTTGAGGATACTTTGCCGAACCTCGGAGACCAGCATTTTCGACAGGCGTTCCGCGTTGGCCCGGCTGCTTTTCGGTACCTTGTGGAGCGGTGCCGACCTGCAATGCAGCGTGAACATACAAATATGCGGGAGGCCATCAGTGTGGAAAAGAGAATCGGCATCGGCCTTTTCAAGCTCTGCTCAGCTGCCGAAGACCGGGTGGTGTTGGGCGGTCAACTGTGAACACTATGTATAGGGAGTTTGCCGAGACTGTGGTGGATGTGCTCGAACCGGAGTGGGTGCGAATGATGGCACCAAACGAGATGGATGAACATGTTAGCGAGTTTTACGCTATGACAGGATTCCCGCAAGCAGTGGGGGCCTTGGATGGCTGCCATTTCCCGGTGTCTCCAACCCACTTGAATGCAGTGGACTATAGGAACTACAAAGGCTGGCAAGTGTTTTTTTCTTGGTTTTCCCTTGGTTTTTCCTTAGTGCATTATGTAGTTGGTATAACTGATGTGAAACAAGGTAGTTTTTGCGATATGTGAATTTACCTTCATGGCTACTTACAATGCTGCAGCATTCTTTCAACGTGTATTTAATTTCCATGGATCTAAAAAAATCCTTCGTAATCTAATATCAACTTTACAGCCTGTCAACTCTATTTATAATCTTATTTTCAGTAATCATGTGTATACAAGTTCGGCTTCATCCACACACAGCCATGTATACTGTTGTCCACATCTAAGGTGAATATGTGTGCTAATTCTATTAGATGCTCACAAACTATTGAGCAGGTGCAGGTAGGGCATGGAGCTGTCACTGCTCTCATGCGTCTTGCACAGCCACAAGGATGGGAACATTACTCGTGTTCGATGTCCTGAAGCGCTTCTGTTTTCACCTTAGAAGTAGGCGACCCGCTACAGCACTATACTCCGTCTCACAAGATGTTTGCAGCACTACGAAAGGTACAGCTCTCTCGTCCAATCAGGATGGCGCGCACTACATTAGTGTGTTCCTACGCGCCTGTGGCACGCGCTGATTGGTCCCGATACGGCAGGCTTGCGCTTTGCTGCTGGGCACCTGGCGCCATCTGGCTCCCTCAGAGCGACCTGCGCCTCCACACTTAAAGCCTCCGAGATTATAAGCAGGCGCTCGCTCTTCATCGGGTGATTTCGGAGGCCATAGTTTTGCCGTCCTCTTGATGAGCGCATTTGTACTCCAACTGCCCCCGCACTCGACGCGAAGCGCTTCAAGAACATTTAAAGCCACCTGCTTCGCCTGCTTGGGGAAACAGCGCACTGTCGGTGTAGAGCACACAGGAGACACAACAGACTCATCCGACGCCATGTTGGAAAGTGGCGACGCATCACTACCTCGCAGCAGGCCTCCGCAGAGCTGTGTCCGTACGGGCTTTGTCTGGTAATTTCACCAGTGATTGAAACACTCCCTACCATTTAAATATACCTGTCCAAATCATGTTTTTAGTTGCAATGCTTATTGTTTTGATTAATAGTCATACACTCCTCAAATATTCGAGGGACTATTTTCTGCGTTTCTGCAGCCCTGATTGGACGAGAGAGCTCTACCTTCCGTAGTGCTGCAAACATCTTGTGAGACGAAGTATAGGCTTATTCTGATCTACTGTTTTTAAATACATGCTAAATAGTTCCATCATGTAACCTTGTGCATACAAAATGTTCTTTTCTTTTGTGCAGGTACAGTGTCATCGTTCTGGCCCTTGTGGACCATAAATACCGGTTTCGGTATGTTTCTGCAGGCAGCCCAGGGCGATGCCACGACTCCCATGTGTACAGTCAATCGGATCTGGCTGACACAGTTGAAGGGCCGCTATTCAAGACGCCGGTCACAGTGATTAATGGCACTGCTGCGCCCCCGATTATCCTTTGCGACCAGGCGTTTGCCCTGACAGGGCATCTCATGAAACCCTTCCCGCATAATGGCCCTTTACAGGAGGAAAAAAGACTGTTCAATTACCATCTGTCCAAAACACGAAGGATTGTTGAAAATGCTTTTGGGAGAATGAAAGCCCGCTTTCGATACACCATGGAAAGGATGGAGTGCGAGATCAGGCCTGTGCCTGTGATTATTAGAGCCTGCTGTACACTTAACATGTGTGAACATTTTGGTGCCCGGCTACAGCAGCAATGGTTGGATGAGGTTTCTCGGCATGACAGAGCTTTTGAACAACCTGCTCATACTACGCAGTTAGAAGTTGATAGTGGGGCTAGTGTTCGGGCAGCTCTTGTGCATTACTTTCAGCAGCTGCAGTAGAAGGCCGCTTAACATGACGAAGAGTGCTGCCCATGTTTTGTACCTCTAAGCAGCATACCTAATCCTAGGTAGCATTTGGTGCCAATGTGGGACTGCAGCAGGTCTAGTTTTGTGTCTTGCTACCCTCCACTGCAAACCTTCCTGAAGGAGTAGTTTTCTTGCACAAACAAAATCAGAAGAATGGGTTACCCCAATCACCACGTCAACTTCTTAACCTAGATGTCTGACAGCCAGGTTAATAATTGCCTTCAGTGGGGTTTCCCACCCAATTTCGTTGGTGTGAGAAGCACTCCTTCAGGGCAATTTCTGACGTGGCATGATCTGGACATGCTTAACCTCGTGCAAGACACACAAGCACTGATATGGATATATGTGTCAATATGCGTCTTGTGTGAACAAATGTATTTGTATACAGTGTCAGTACTTTCACAATTAGTTCTTGCTAGTGCAAGACAGTGCACATCAATTTTGCCTTGTTCTTTCGCCCTTCCCTTTTCTGAGGTACTTTTTGTCGCTTTGTTGTTAAACTTGCACAGCTGTCAGTACTGTATCGCAGCACTGCCTTGTGCCATTCACGCAGCTTGTGGCCCAATAGTAGCATGTACATGAATGCAAGCTGAGATTTATACCTTTTATTTGTTCAGGAAGTCCTTCAGCACCTGAACGAGGTCTTCTTCAGCCTTCACTTGTTGCTCATGGAGCTGAAGTTCTTTTGCTCTGTACTCCTTCAGATCCTACCGAAGGAGACGCTGCTCCTCCAGCAGACATTGCTGGGTTTATTGGGCTGACGAAAGTGGTCGCTTCCGCTTCCGCTGCTGGCGGCTGGTACTAGCCACAACTGTGGTAGTACTTGCTGTGGCCCGCAAGTGTGGTGGAGGGTCTTGTGCAGGGTCTTCTGCAGCAACAGATGTGCCAGCTGCCTCAGCCGTTGGTTCAAGCTCAAATGAGCTTTCATGTATGTCGCCAGTCTCCATGGCGGAGATAATCTGCATGAAGAGCATTTGAAACAATGAAGAAACATTATCAGGAGGTAAAGCACATTCTCGCAAAGAAATTGAACAAATAACCCTCAAGCTATGCCTTCTTTCAGGGCTCTGATAAGTGTTGTCCATCAAAACATTTATGTTTACAGTGGTAAATCATTTTTTGTCTGCCCTCACAACAGTGTTACAACTGAAATGAGCCTCTGTCCATTACACCTCATTAACAAACAGAGCTGTGATCACCTGCTGATATGTTTTAACTTGGCATTTAGCATGATTTACCAGTCTTGCATTCATTGTTTGATACACCTTCATGTCATAACGTATGTATAGGTGTTATCTTTTTGTCCGCCATTACAAGAGTGTTACAACCGAAATGAGCCTCTGTCCGTTACACCTCAGTAACAGAGACAGAGCTGTGATCACCTGCTGATATGTTTTAACTTGCCACTTAGCGTGATTTACAAATCGTGTATTATTCATATGTTTGATACACCTTCATGTCATAACATATATAAAGGTGTTGCCATCCAAAATAAACCATACAAAGCCTTCAATGAGCAACGTATGAACAGTGGTTTGTTGTGCAGTGCGGCTTCAGACTCCAACCAATAAAAATTTACAAATCTGGTATTATTCATATGTTTGATACACCTTCATGTCATAACATATGTAAAGGTGTTGACATCCAAAATAAACGATACAAAGCCTTCGATGTTGAGAAGTCGTCCTTGCAGATGGAGGTTCATATTCTTCCAAGAAAATTACCTCTTCGACTGTGCTGACAGGTTGGCAGCTGCTATCTTCCACCAGAGAACGGTCGTTTACTGGCAGGCTTCCCAAAAATCTGTGCAGCTCCCAGTAGAATGTCCAGGGTATGGCACCCTGGCCAGTGTGCTTTCGTGACCACCTCCTGGAAACAGTCCCATGAGCACTACGATCCCAACACTCAGGTAGTCAAAAGAGTATCTCGTACAAATGCCCATTTTAACCGCTGCTACTGAATAAACAAGGCTACTGCGGCAAGTACGCATTTTCGCACACTGCACGTTGTGTGAAAAGCAAGCTGCCCCAAACCCAATGCAGCAGCCGCTCGCGCATAATGTGAGTCAAAACTATGCCTCACCTGTCGCATGTTTTGAAAGCTGCCGCGCGGTTATCATAGCACAAAATTTCGCAACACTTAGGGATCTAATATAAATCCGCGGTATATATAAAAGTAGCACTTGGCTATGTTCACTACTCACCGATATTCTGTTGTCAGGTTTTCTATTTTTGAGTGCACCTGCTCCTTTGTCTTTGCGATGCCTTGTTCGGCCAGTGAAGTAGCAATGGCCTCGTAAACGGGCCCATTCCGTTTCTAGCCGCGCAGTTCTGAGAGGTGGTCTTCCCAGAGACGGATAAGTGCCCAGGTTTCGCACTCCGGCCAATGGGTGCGCGGTCCTCTCATTTTTTTCTTTTTTTGCTGCGCACTTCTGCGCGCCCAACTCGGCTGTTGCCTGAGAAGCCTCAATACTACCTGCCTCCATTAAAATTTTGTACAAAATTAAAATTAAATACGGTTAAAAAGCAATCACTTTAAATATATAAAGGAGTTCAACTACATGCGAGCGGGAAAACAGAAAACACAAGCGAACGAAAAACACGCACACAACAAAGAGCAAACGAAGAAAAAACAGCAAAGCGAGATGCGCAAGCACGCGTGTGTCGATGCGGCTGCTGAAAAGCGTTCAAGTCCTTTCTTAGGAGTGTGGATGTCTTTAGTCATAGTTTCCTCTACGGTTAAGTGCACTGTAACGCAAAATTAACCATTAAATAAGATAAATTAGATATTTTTTTACGGTTTCAAAAGAAAAATTGCGTCAATTTTTTTATTCTTTGAGCTCGCTACCTGGTGCTGCCGTCTGGGTAGCTCCTTTAAGCAACTTTAAGGCTGCTGACGGCCGCCTTTATTGCTACGGACCTTTATCGCAAATGTCTCGACGCTTTGCCGTTGTTAGATGCGGGCCCTGTTACGTTTCGCCTACGACGCGCGGTATAGCCGGCGCGGATGCAACGGACGCCGGGGCTTCGTTCAAAGTGGCGGTCATTTTGGGCCCGTTCAGTGCTGCCGTAACGCCTCCCGCCAAGCGCGTCCAGGCAGGTTTCAATGCCACGTGTCGTCGTGTGTGCGTGTTTGTGTGTGTGCATGTTGGTGCCCACGCTTGTCAAAGCGCGGCAGCCGGGGAGAGGAGCTCCCCAACTGGGAGGCGAGGAGGTCTGACCGGCGCCGGCCCGGCGGACGCGCACGTCACGTCTGAACATGAACGAGCGTCGCCGTATCGGGCGACTCATCCCAAGCCGTTCCTTCTTGCCCTCGACTCCGAGGGTATAAAAGCCGCTGCCCCGGACGCCAGAGAGGGACTTCGATTTCTTCCTTCGAGTAACGTGGTCGCCCTGACCGGCTGCTCTTTTGCGATGCCAAAATAAACAAGTTGTTCTGTTGCCAGTCGACTCATCCTTTGCCGGGACCTTCGGATGTTTCCAGCTTTGCCCCAGGCCGCCAGGCCAACGCTACCCTTGGGGCTTGCAACCCATTTGCAACAACTGGTTGCCAGCGGTGAGATCGCGACAACGGAGGCCAGCAGCGAAGATATGCGGTCAACTGTGTGCTGAGCAGCACAACGACCATCCGGGAGCAGTGCAACAAGCCCTGTGTGATGACTGGTTGCCTGCAGCGGAACGACTGCGTTGAATTCTTGGCTGCGAGGTTTGGTGAGTGCGGGACTTTCTTCTTCTGAGTTTTGCCAGGCTTTTGTTAGTGTCAGAAACAGAGCTGGTAATTGTGGTTGTCGTTGCTGCCGGGTTAGTTTGCGGCAAGACAATAGTAGGCAGTAGAGAAAGCAGCATTCGGAGCAGCCATGGATTTGAAGTCGTTGCGCAAACCGAAATTGCTGGAGCTTGCAAGAGAGTTGGGTCTGGATGTCTCAGACAAACTCAGAAAACCAGAACTGCTAAGGGCTATTCTTGAGTTGGAGGCTGAAGATGACGAGCTGTCGGAATGCCTTGAGACCATTGAGGAGAAGAGCAAAAAGAGAAAGACGAGCGCGAACGTAAAGAACAAAAAGAAAAAGAGAAAGACGAGCGCGAACGTAAAGAACAAAAAGAAAAAGAGAAAGACGAGCGCGAACGTAAAGAGCAAAAAGAGAAAGAAGAGTGCGACTGTCAACACGCTTTGGAAATGAAGCGTCTCGAGGTAGAGATGGAACGCGCTCGTAATCGAAGTCAGGCACACGGTGCAGGAGAACGGGTATCGTTCAAAATGACTGACCTGATGCGGCCGTTTAAGCTTGGAGAGGACATTGGTTTGTTCCTGGTTAACTTTGAGCGAACGTGCGAGAAGCAGGGGTTCTCTCGGGAAACGTGGCCACAGCGCTTGCTCACTTTGTTACCCGGCGAGGCGGCCGACGTAGTCGCTCGCTTGAAGAGAGAGGAGGCAGAGGATTTCGACCAAGTGAAATCGAGTCTGCTAAAAAAGTACAGGCTGTCAGCGGAGGCGTTCCGTCGGAAGTTTCGGGAAAATGAAAAAGGCAGAAGTGAGTCATATACAAAGTTTGCCTACAGGCTTATGTCAAACATGCAGGAGTGGCTCAAAGAAGAGAAAGCGTTTGGTGACCACGACAAAATTCTGCAGTGTTTCGGGCTGGAACAGTTTTATAGTCGGTTACCTGAGAACGTGCGGTACTGGGTCTTGGATAGGCCAGACGTTAGTACAGTGGCTAAAGCCGCCGAGCTAGCCGAGGAGTTTGTGACGCGTCGGGCTCGCGGAGCTAAGGACGGTCAAAAGGGTGAATTTGGCTCCAAGTCTGAAAGGCCGATGTTCACACCCATGAGAGCAAGGGGGGACACACGTAGTGCGGATGCGAGTGAAAGCAGTCCGACCGAACGTAAGGAGACGGCGGCAGCCAAAGCCGAACGCAGAAAGCGGTTCGAAACGAGGCAAGCGCGCGTGTGTTATACGTGCCAGAAGCCGGGTCACTTTTCGGCGCAGTGTCCAGAAACGAAAAGAAAAGTCGTTTGTTTGTCATTATGTAGCACTGACGAGAACATGAAGCTTCCCGAGCCTTACATGCGAGACTTCCTCGTGAACGGGAAAGAGTGCCGAGTGCTTCGTGATTCCGCAGCTACAATAGATGTAGTTCACCCCTCTTACGTAGAACCCGATATGTTCACGGGCGAGTGCGCATGGATCAAGCAAGCCGTGGAAGCTCATAGCGTGTGTCGGCCCGTAGCAAAAGTGCTTATTGAAGCACCTTTCGGAGCACTTGAGACGGAGGCCGTAGTGTCATCTCATCTATGCTGCCCCCCCCCCCCCCAGTACCCGTACCTATTTTCAAACAGGTCCGATCACCTCCTGCGCGAGAAGGGGCTTTTGTTTGGTGAGGCTAGCGTTCAGGACTTAACCAGATTGAGAGTTCGGGAGCTCGCTGCAAAGGCGGTAGTTGCGGGGCCGACGTTGTCGAACAATGAGAAAGGGTCGGAGGCGCAGCAAGCTGATACTCAGAGCACGTCCGAACTGCATAAAATTGAGCCTGTAGCGTTGAAGGCACCAGGTACTGGAGAGGAAATGCCCGACACGGGCCGGTCGGCTTTGATAGTCAGCCGGTCGGCTTTGATAGCCGAGCAAAAAAAGGATGGCAGCCTAGAAAACATGCGCTGCAATGTCAAGGAAGGTATCGCCAAGAAAAATGCTCGTTTTGTGGAAAGAGGTGGGGTCCTGCACCGGAAGTATCTAGACCGCAGAGGAGTGGGGTTCGATCAGCTGATCGTGCCTCAGTGTTACCGTCAGGATCTGTTGCGCTTGTCGCATGGCGGTTCGTGGTCCGGACACCTAGGAGTTAAGAAGACTAAGGACCGTCTCTTGCAAGAGTGCTATTGGCCAGGGTGTTTTCGTGACGCAGAACACTTTGTGAGGACATGTGACACCTGTCAGCGGGTTGGCAAACCAGGGGACAAATCGAGGGCGCCGTTGAAGTTGGTACCTATCATTACGGAGCCTTTTAGACGGCTCATTATTGATACAGTGGGACCTCTGCCGGTAACAGCCACAGGCTACAGACACATTTTGACTGTGATCTGGCCAGCGACAAAGTTCCCTGAAGCAGTGCCGCTTAAAAAACTCAGCTCAGTTGAGATAGTCAATGCACTACTGTCCATATTTGCGCTAGTTGGTTTTCCTGCGGAAATCCAGTCAGATCAGGGCACAGTGTTTACTAGCGCTTTGACGACAGCCTTTCTCGAATGGTGTGGGGTAAAGCTGTTACACAGCTCAGTGTACCACCCACAGTCGAATTCCGTTGAGAAGCTCCACTCCGTCATGAAGCGCGTGTTGAGAGCATTGTGTTTTGAGCAACAAAGTGATTGGGAGCTGTGTCTGCCTGGGGTGATGTTTGCATTAAGGACCGCGCCGCATGCGGCTACGGGGTTTTCGCCAGCTGAGCTGGTGTACGGTCGCTCGCTGCGGTCTCCGCTTCGCATGCTTCGAGACTCGTGGGAAGGCAGGGGCGACGACCCAGTCGTGGTCGAGTACGTGCTTAGTCTCCTCGAACGCTTAAGAAGGGCACAGGAGTTGTCAGGTGAAGCAATGGCAAAGGCCCAGCAGAGGGCCAAGGTTTATTATGATCGGACAGCCAGGGCCCGTCAATTTGAGGTGGGCGATGAGGTAATGATATTGCGCACATCGCTAAAAAACAAACTCGACGTGCAGTGGGAGGGCCCAGCACGGATTGTTCAAAAACTGTCGGATGTTAACTACGTGGTGAGTCTGCCAGGAAAACGGAAAGCACAGCAAGTTTACCACTGTAATTTGCTCAAACCCTATAGACAACGGGAAGCAGTGGTGTGTATGATGGTAAACGTTCCCGAAGAGCTTCCGGTCGAGCTTCCGGGACTAGGCTCAGTGACGAACAGGGAAGACACTGATCAGGTCATTAGTGACTTAATCATTAAAGCACCGCTGTCGGCTGAGCAGAAAACCGAACTACACCAACTCTTACAAGAGTTTCAAGGTCAGTTCTCTGAGAGGCCTGGTAGGACTTCTGTCCTTACTCATGATATAGAACTTACCTCCCCAGAGCCAGTACGATCCAAGGCGTACCGGGTGTCACCCCGCCAGCGCGATATTATGGAGGCTGAGGTAAAGAAAATGCTACAGCTCGGTGTTATTGAGGCGGGTGAGAGTGATTATACCTCCCCTTTGATTTTAGTTGAGGTACCGGGCAAGGAACCTCGTCCTTGCGTCGACTACCGCAGGCTTAATTCCATCACTAAGGATCAAATTTATCCGATCCCTAACATCGAGGAGCGCCTTGAGAAAGTTAGTAGCGCTCAGTTTATTTCCACCCTATAGATCTTGTCAGGGGTTATTGGCAGGTTCCACTTACAGAAGAGGCTAGTAGGTATGCGGCGTTCATTTCACCAATGGGAACATTCCGTCCTAAAGTTTTGAGTTTTGGTTTGAAGAACGCGCCATACTGCTTTTCAAGCCTCATGGACAAAGTGTTGCGGGGACAGGAAGAATTCGCTTTACCGTATTTAGACGACGTAGCGATATTCTCCGCATCCTGGTCTGAGCATATGGCACACTTGCGGGCAGTGCTAACCCGCCTGCGCGAAGCGGGCTTGACAGTCAAGGCTCCCAAGTGCCAATTAGCACAGGCCGAGGTTGTCTACCTCGGTCACGTGATTGGACAGGGTCGTCGCCGCCCCTCTGAAATAAAGGTGGCCGCTGTGCGAGACTTCCCGCAACCGCGCACGAAGACCGATATTCGGTCGTTCTTAGGTGTCGCCGGCTACTATCAGAGGTACATCCCCAGGTACTCCGATATCGCGGCTCCCCTGACGGATGCTCTAAGAAAAACAGAGCCCCAAACAGTCGTCTGGAGCGAGACAAAGGAAAGAACTTTTAGCGCCCTAAAGAGCGCCCTAACAAGCCAGCCTGTGCTACGATCGCCAGACTACACAAAAGGGTTCGTTGTTCAGTGCGATGCTAGTGAGCGAGGCATGGGCGTTGTACTGTGCCAACGGGAAAATGGAGAAGTGGAACACCCCGTCCTGTATGCTAGTCGTAAGCTGACCTGTCGTGAGCAGGCGTACAGCGCCACCGAGGAAGAGTGTGCTTGTCTCGTGTGGGCCGTTCAGAAATTGTCATGCTACCTAGCCGGCTCGAGGTTTATCATTGAGACGGATCACTGCCCTCTCCAATGGCTGCAGACCATCTCTCCCAAAAATGGCCGCCTCCTGCGCTGGAGCCTCGCTTTGCAACAATATTCCTTTGAGGTGCGTTACAAAAAGGGGAGTCTCAACGGTAACGCCGATGGCTTAAGTCGAGGCCCCTAACGTAGGAATCCGCCTCAAAGTTGTTTGTTACTGATGTTTTCTTCCTGAGGCAGGATTTTTAACATATTGCTTTTGTTTAGTGTTTCAAAGTGATTATGTGCTTTCTAGTGCAATTTTCCAATTTGTGGACGTGTTCTGAGTGCTGCTTGACTACTGTAAGGAACTAGGCAGTAGTATAAAAGGGGAAAGAGCCTGGCAGAGCTTAGTGAGGGTTGTCTCGTGCTTGCTGACTGAGCGGTTGCGTTTCGGCGTAGTTCTAACGCTTGCTGGGAACGAGCACAAAAATGGCAACGCTCCCGAAGTCACTTTGCAGTGTCCTGTGTGATCCTGAACCTGAGAACGAGGCCTTCTCTGTGCGCTGCGCTCAAGCAACGTCGAGGGACGACCGGTTTCGATTACGAGCATCATCGAGCGACATCCCTCCGGACAGCGGATGCAGTCCCCTGACCATCGGGATCTCCTTCTCCCGGCGGGGCGGTCTGTTACGTTTCGCCTACGACGCGCGGTATAGCCGGCGCGGATGCAACGGACGCCGGGGCTTCGTTCAAAGTGGCGGTCATTTTGGGCCCGTTCAGTGCTGCCGTAACGCCTCCCGCCAAGCGCGTCCAGGCAGGTTTCAATGCCACGTGTCGTCGTGTGTGCGTGTGTGTGTGTGTGCATGTTGGTGCCCACGCTTGTCAAAGCGCGGCAGCCGGGGAGAGGAGCTCCCCAACTGGGAGGCGAGGAGGTCTGACCGGCGCCGGCCCGGCGGACGCGTCACTTCACGTCTCAACATGTCCGTGCGTCGCCGTCTAGTGCGACTCATCCCGAGCCGTTCCTTCTTGCCCTCGACTCCGTGGGTATAAAAGCAGCTGCCCCGGACGCCAAAGAGGGACTTCGATTTCTTCCTTCGAGTAACGTGGTCGCCCTGACCGGCTGCTCTTTTGCGATGCCAGAATAAACAAGTTGTTCTGTTGCCAGTCGACTCATCCTTTGCCGGGACCTTCGGATGTTTCCAGCTGTGCCCCAGGCCGCCAGGCCAACGCTACCCTTGGGGCTTGCAACCCATTTGCAACAGCCCCTGGTTCGCCTGTGCCGTCTCTCGCCAAGGTCGGTGTCCCCGGGTTCACGATCGGGAGACTGCTGTTGTGGGGGTGACGAAGAGATGAGAGGGGCTTCGAGGTGAAGTAGAGACTGAAAGGGTTTATTTACATTTTTACAAAGTTCGAAAGAGTGAATCGGGAGCTGGCTGATCACACGCCAGATCGGTGCTTAAATAGGGTCCGCTGTCCCCAGGTCCCTAGATGGGGAATCTAGTTCATTAAAAATGCGTCGAATCACTGTGATGTAGATCACGTGTGCAGTCTTCCGGGTCCGCCTTCCAGGACGCCCCCAGCACACACTCTTGCCACTTCTGGCAGATTATGGTCCGCGCTGTCCAGGCTTCAATGATGAATAGCCCGAAGGGGGTCCCATGGCAGCGTCGAAAGTCAGTCACCTGCACTTCACAGCGGTAGCGTGCGAACGAAAGGTTTCCACCGCAGTTTGCAGAAGCTTTCACGTGGAGCGTGGGACCGAAAGGTTGCCACTGCAGTTTGCAGAAGGTTCCACGTATAAGGAAAAGCACAGTCTAAGACGAAGTTGTTCTTCGAAGCACGAGGATTCCGGCGACGTTGGCTTAGTCAAACCCGGCCGCATTTGCCACGGCTCATTTGCAGTCCCGCCGCTCGCCGGCTCCCCCGTCGTCCCCTCCGGGAGAAACATGTCCCGGGTGGGTCCGGCGTTGAGAACAAAAGACAGGTTCACCAAAGCCGTTCTCAGACAGCGGAGGGCCGTTTCACCCCGTAAACAGCAGGGGGGGGGGGGGGGGGGGAAGGACCCTTGTAGACGCCACCACCTGCACTCGTGGCGCTGCAACCACATCGACGGCCCTTTGAAGCCTCTGTAGATTGATGATTCCCAGTGGCTTGAATATTCTTGGCATGTTGGCGTCTCCAAACGTAACAGCTCCTCCGCGTCCAGGACAATCTCGATCGGCCAGTGGTCAAAATCACTGGTCGAGGAGAGATGACGTGAGTTGTAGCGTGGGAGGACCTTCTTCATCTTGTGTGCAAGCACAGAGTAGAGTCCTAAACCTCGTACAACGGAGGCATTAGTCGAAATCAGCCACTCAACATGGCGCCACTCCCCAGGCAGTGCACGAAAATCTCCCGAGAGCCGCCAGGCTGTTATGCAATACTACTGCATTGTCAATGTAAACGTAAGCACAAAATTTTGTAGCTGACAGCAATAATCTCGGCTACTAAGAACAGCTCCCATGTCTGCCAAATTCGCTGCCAAAGCCCGATTCGCCGAACACGGCTTGAAGAGAGGTGGCAAATTTGGAAGCAAAAGAAAAAGGATAATAGGACACCACGCCAAAACAAAGCTGACTAGTACCTAAAAAAATACGAAAAGGCACCGAATTGCCACCGAACGGATACCTCAATTATGGGAATAACCTGCTCAATCCATCGGCATTTCCATGACATTTGCCCCTTTTGTATCGCACAGAACAGTTATATTGCTGGAGGGCTAGACTCCATCGTAGCAAGCGGCCATTCTTGGGCGACATTTGACGCAGCCATGTAAGCGGACAATGATCTGTCTCGAAAGTAAATTTCGCCCCGTAAACATAACAGGCTAGCTTCTGTGCGGCCCAAACCAGACAAGCGCATTCCTTTTCCGAAGCGCTGTAGGCTTCTTCCCTTACGGTTAACTTCCTGCTGGCATAAAGGATAGGGTGCTCCTCATTGTCGTCTCCGACTTGGCTTAATACGACCCCCATACCCCGGTCGCTGGCGTCACACTGGACCACGAATTCCTTGCTGTAGTCCGGCGCGCGTAACACGGGCCGCGAAACCAGCACGCTCTTCAAGCTCTGAAACAAAATTTCTTTTGCTCCGTCCCAGATAACGCTATTCGGCTTTTCTTTGCGAAGCGCATCGGTCAAAGGACTTGCTAGCTGTTAATAGTTGGGTATATACCTTTGGTAGTATCCCACAAGACCGAGAAATGAACGTACATCCGTCTTAGTTCGGGGCTGCGGGAATTCAGCGATAGGGGCTATCATGAGGTCTGACGGCCTCCTCGTCCCCATCACTTGTACAGAAAGCTGCTACAGCTGTTCTCCGCAGAAGTCTGTAGCCTCACTTCGTTCGCTTAATCTTTGAATAGCAAAATTGGCTAGCTAACCCAGCGCCGCTAAACACAGGTACTCAAATGGGCACAAATTCACGTACTTTCATTGAATCTGCAATGCGTTAGCTACACTATCGCGAATGAGACAAACGTTTGGTATCTAACTATGGCCCCCACCAAAACTTGTCGTCCGGTATTTGCTAAAGATACAAAGCGAAACGTGTGCTCAAAATTCAAACACAAAGAAATTTGCTTAGTCGGAACGGTTCTACATAAGCAAACAGCTTATCATCAACTCGGAAGATGTCTTCGCTGTACTCCTGTGAGTGCCTTTATCACTTGGTAGCATCTCAAATTGACACACGTCCTTTCTAACTCAATGGCACAATCCCCTTTATTTAAGTTTTACGAAAGCAGTAACGCTTGATCAAAACCAAATTTTTAGCCTAAAACAAAGTAGCATTTCCTTCCCCGTTTTTACACGCACACACAAAAAAGAGGAATAAAAAAAACAGCTACTTCGAATTGCTACGCGGGGTCAAACATGGCTCACCACCCCCCGTGTCCTTCAGCCGCGCCCGTCGGGGTCGCGCTCTGACTGATTGCACGACTGTCAACTCGTGACAAAGGGCAACTGAAAAAAGACATTCCTGATCGCTACTGTCATCTCCATGGCCCCTCGACGCGCTCAGAAGGCCCCGGTAGCCCATGCAGTGCCGATAACCGATTCCGGGCGACGGACAGCGACCGGAGCGAGAAGCTGCTCTCTGTTCTCGTCCCAAGCAAGCCCGCCTACCCTTTCGCCCTGCGCGCTTCCTCGAATACAGTGCGGAAAGTGCAGGACCCATCCTTGTCAATCCGCCTTTTTCATTTTCCTGTGCTGCCACCTCGCGTACAACGATGGAAGCTCACTGGTAGGGTACTGCGCGCCCAGCCAGGCCGGACTGAGTGCCGCTCCGGAGCACGTTTTGTTGGAATCTGTCGACGATGGCGTGTCCTGGGCAGCACCTGGTACCTGGCGGACTTCTAGGATTGACTGATGGCTGGGTGCGAAGTCCGAGGCAGGCTGCAGTGCCCAACGAAGAGCAAATTCTTCAGTATCTCCGATCATCCGGCATGCGATGCGAACACCAGCTGAGCAAGGGCCGCCGCTTCAGAGATGAAGGCTACATTCGGAACATAATGTTCAATGAAATATCCCCGATCAGTAAGGTTGGAGTTTTCCGCTGTATATGCCTGCCATTCATGAAAAGTGGGTACTACATCGTGCACGCCGTAGTACAGAAAACGACTGGGGACAACAGTTTTCACAAGCAATCGTTGTGTTGAAGCGCTGCAGAATAGCTACACGAGCTATAAAAGCACAAGCGTACTCGCAACAAAGCAGATCTGCTAGCATTTCGCTGTGTTTTCCCAAAGCACACCGCTGCATAGGTTAAACAAGCATGCGCGTCCATAAAGACGAGCGCGAGAGGCGCACATTGATCCATTCCGGCGATACCACGCAGATGTCTTCATCATGGATATGATTCGAACACACGCATAACGCACCTTCTTCTGCCTCTTAATATATGGCACATACCCACACGGGAGGATTGGCCAGGGTGTAGTGGCATAAACAAGGAAATTTCCGTAGGAGATTATGACAAAATTTTAGCACCATGCGTGAATGCTCTCGTAGCTACTTTTTCGTTGCCCGCTCCATCGCGCGTTGAAAGCGGCTCACAGCACTTGCCTATTCGGCCTTCTTGCTTGAGAAAGCAAAAAGCGTCGGAACGAAGTCTAAATGCCGCGGTGACGTTCGAGGCCTTCCTGGCCATGAATAAAACCTTTTGTGATAGACTGCACACGCATTTAACCGCAGTACCTTGTCCGTATCTGTCACAAAGTGATTCCCGCACAGTCTTGACGTGCTTGACGGTGCCCAAGGGCGGCCACGATCGTCGAGCCGGCGAACTGCTTTTATCCGCGCTTTGCGTCGAAGGCTGTCCCGGGAAGCGCTCGGAAAGTGAAAAAATCCGAGTTTGCTTCCCTTTACATATTGGGCATTGCAGCCGTATGCAACACATTTCGTAGGTATCGCGAAATGCGTCGCGCTGAACGCCCGACGGCTGCAGCAACGCACCCTGCGTAGGAAGCCAGTGTGTTAACACTTCCACGGCCGGTCTCAAGTGGAGCGCGCGACCCTTCCAATATGTTTCGCGACACCGCCGCCAGGGGATGGGCGCAGGGTCGCGTCGTGAAAAAGGATTGTGGGCGCCGAACACGCCTGCATGCGTGGTCTCTATTGCTCGACCCCCGAGCTCGCATGCGCCGGGTGTACCGCAACCTAGCGCCCTCTGATCTTTCCTGCCACTTTGCCTTTTTCTTTACCGCCTTTCTGTCAGGTCGGGGTTCTCTGGGTCTTAATGCTGGCCGATGCCCTTTCAAGAACCTCGCTCCTGTTCTGCTTGGTAGACGCGTTTTTCTGTTTCTGTTACTGCGGTCACCTTCAGAAGCATCTGCGCGTGCCGCCTGACTAGTAACTTTAGCTGCAAAATTACAAGGTCCCATGCGGGAAGTCTTTTCTTCCGCTTCTGCCGCACTTTTATCTGTGCTAACGTTAGCACCTGTCTGCGCCCCTGCATTTAGGGCTTGATATTTCAACCGTTTTTTTCTTGGTCGGTGCCCTCTTCCTGTTTTTACGCTTAGACACTTCCGTTTGTGTCTCCTGATCACAACTAGCTTGATCTAGTTTTACAGAGGCACCTCGGAGACATTCATCCAATTGCAAACTGGCCGCTTTGCCTTCGCAGGTCAGTGTCAGCTCCACACCGCTGACCAACGGACCTTCCGCTGCCCCCGAGTTGGGCAGTTCCCTTTCCTGAAGGCAGTCCTCCACCGCCCGCTTATCGGCCTGAGCGCTTACCCCTGAAACGCCCTGCTCGTCTGCAATTGAGCTTTCATCATCTGTCTCCGCGTGGCTTTCGATACTGCGTTTCAACATTACAGCTCCGCAGTCTTCCTGACGGTTGTGCGCTGTTTCACAGTACTGTTTTCCGTCGTCACGTCTGTCCAACTGGAATGATCCGGCCTGACTCGCTCTCTCTGGAGTCTTGCCTCTCAAGATCTCATCATCCAGTTTCTTTAGCTCATACGCGTGCGCTGTTTCACAATACTGTTTTACGTCGTCACGTCTGTCCAACTGGAACGATCCGGCCTGACTCGCTCTCTCTGGAGCCTTGGCTCTCGAGATCTCATCTTCCAGTTTCTTTATCTCATGCGCAAGCTGCAACCTTCTGAGCTCCAGTTCTTTTTTCTCTGCCGCTAGCCTTTGTTCCTCTATGTTTCTCCGCTCAGCTTCCTTTTTCTTTCGCTCAGCTTTGAAGAGTTCCCACGTATCGGTAATTATTCCTTCTTCGGAAGTTTCCAAGAGCAATTTGCAAATGTCCGTCTTTTTGATCTTAACCTCTACATCTGCACCCAACTCTTCGCACAATGACAGCAAATCTGACCTTAGCAACTTCATTAGGTCCATTTTTGCTGCTCTGAGCCTTGACTTTGCTGAACAACTGTTGACGTGAGCTAAACGCACTCAGACTCCCTGATCAACTTCCCTCGATTCCCAGCAGTTCAATGAATTAACCCAAACAATTGAAGCCTGGCGAATCTCAAGCAAAGTTCAAGCACTCACCCACAGAAGCAACACCACGCCGCATGGTCGATCCAACCGCTGCCAACCAGCTGTTAGATGCGGGCCCGTGGTTCGCCTGTGCCGCCTCTCGCCAAGGTCGGTGTCCCCGGGTTCCGGATCGGGAGACTGCTGTTGTGGGGTTGACGAAGAGATGAGAGGGGCTTCGAGGTGAAGAAGAGACTGAAAGGATTTATTTACATTTTTACAAAGTTCGAAAGAGTGAATCGGGAGCTGGCTGATCACACGCCAGATCGGTGCTTAAATAGGGTCCGCTGTCCCCAGGTCCCTAGTTGGGGAATCTAGTTCATTAAAAATGCGTCGAATCACTGTGATGTAGATCACGTGTCCAGTCTTCCGGGTCCGCTTTCCAGGACGCCCCCAGCCACACACTCTTGCCACTTCTGGCAGATTATGGTCCGCGCTGTCCAGGCTTCAGTGATGAATAGCCCGAAGGGGGTCCCATGGCAGCGTCGAAGGTCAGTCACCTGCACTTCACAGCGGTAGCGTGGGAACGAAAGGTTTCCACCGCAGTTTGCAGAAGCTTTCACGTGGAGCGTGGGACCGAAAGGTTGCCACTGCAGTTTGCAGAAGGTTCCACGTATAAGGAAAAGCACAGTCTAAGACGAAGTTGTTTTCGAAGCACGAGGATTCCGGCGACGTTAGCTTAGTCAAACCCGGCCGCATTTGCCACGGCTCATTTGCAGTCCCGCCGCTCGCCGGCTCCCCCGTCGTCCTCTCCGGGAGAAACATGTCCCGGGTGGGTCCGGAGTTGAGAACAAAAGACAGGTTCACCAAAGCCGTTCTCAGACAGCGGAGGGCCGTTTCACCCCGTAAACAGCAGGGGGGGAAGGACCCTTGTAGACGCCACCACCTGCACTCGTGGCGCTGCAACCACATCGACAACCCTTTGAAGCCTCTGTAGATTGATGATTCCCAGTGGCTTGAATATTCTTGGCATGTTGGTGCCTCCAAACGTAACACCGTGTAGATGCGCGTCACGCGCCTTTGGGGCAAAGGACCTTAATTTCTATGGCCTTACAAGTGCCCGTGTGACAGGGGTATAGCTCCGGGATGTGGCACGACTTCTAGCCGCATCTTCGTTACTACGCTTCCCCAGTCGTGCGGCGCGCTCTTCTGGCGTCTCTTGAGCGCGATGTCTCTTCCTCGCTTCGTTCTGTCTTTTCATTGGGAAAACTTTTATTTACATACTTACATCTCATTGTGGGTGGAACAGCGCGAACAGACGATAGACGAGAAGAGAAGACACAGACAAGCGCTGACTCGCAACTAATGTTTTTATTAAGAAGAACATAATTTTATATTTAAAAAACATGTGATATATCAGGCACACATCAATTGCATTGGCACTTTCAATGGTTACCTCGCTGAATTCAATGGTTACATCATGAATTATCTAAAAAAGAAAACTCGATCCTTATCAACAAGAATCAAGGAAGGCTGGCTCACACACTCCGCTTGTCTTTTCCGAATGAAATATGCCTCCATTATTTCCCTGGTTGTTTTTTTTCTTTATGGCGAAACTAAATCTTTGTTTTGATGACCAGGAGGCGGCATTTTTTTTTCTCCTGTTTTCCGCACTCTCGGCAGTGATCTTTCAGATGGGAATAACTTGAATCCGAGAGCGAATTCAAGTGTTCCCGCAACCGAATATTAATGCAACGGCCGGTTTGGCCTATGTAAACTTTCTTGCAAGAGAGTGGAAGCTCATAAACGACTGAACATGCGCGATCGACCAACCGTGACCTGTGCGCCACGTGGCAATGGAACGGGCTAGCTCTTTTTATATGTTCGTGGCGATTGCTAATGGCTCGGCATAGCCCACTCAACTTATACGGCGCCGAAAAAACAACGTCTATTTCGAAACGACCAGCCACAGTTTTCAAATTGTGCACTATCTTGTGTGTATATGGAATAACAGCTAGATTCTTATGTGACCTTTCATTTTTTGGTTTCACAAATTCTGCCCTGACCAATCGCAAAAGTTTTACACAAGTTGAGTGGGCTATGCCGAGCCATAAGCAATCGCCACGAACATATAAAAAGAGCTAGCCCGTTCCATTGCCAAGTGGCGCACAGGTCACGGTTGGTCGATTGCGCATGTTCAGTCGTTTATGAGCTTCCACTCTCTTGCAAGAAAGTTTACATAGGCCAAACCGGCCGTTGCATTAATATTCGGTTGCGGGAACACTTGAATTCGCTCTCGGATTCAAGTCATTCTCATCTGAAAGATCACTGCCGAGAGTGCGGAAAACAGGAGAAAAAGAAAAAATGCCGCCCCTGGTCACCAAAGCAAAGATTTTGTTTCGCCATAAAGAAAAAACAACCAGGGAAATAATGAAGGCATATTTCATTCGGAAAAGACAAGCGGAGTGTGTGAGCCAGCCTTCCTTGATTCTTGTTGATAAAGAGGTTTCTTTTTTAGATAATTCATAATGTAACCATTGAATTCAGCGAGCTAACCATTGAAAAGTGCCAATTCAAATGCTATGTGCCTGATAATTTACGTGTTTTTTGAATATAAAATGTATGTTCTTCTTAATAAAAACATTAGTTGCGAGTCAACGCTTGTCTGTGTCTTCTCGTCTATCGTCTGTTCGCGCTGTTCCACCCACCATGAACTGTTACCAACTAGCCCAACTTTCCATCCTTCTTCGGTGTATTACATACTTACACATGGCAAGGTTACCGGATACATTGACATTCACAAGTAGACATCACGCAAAGCATGTAAGGCGAGTCAATGAAAGAGGTACCATAAGCATCATTGAGCAACTAACAGGAATTGCTTGTGAGCGATTTAAGACGGGAAAGCATACCTATTCACAGAAAAGTGAAACAGCAATAATCTGACGCGGGAAAAAGAAAAAAAGACCCTAGCGCCAGTTTGGTCTAAAGACCAGAACGAGACGATCGTTGTTAATAGAAATGAATGGACACGACCACTGCCGAATGAACTCTTCCTCTCCCAATGGAAAGAGTTCCAGAATCCGGAAGCGGGCAATACGGACAGGCACTGGAACGTTTTGCCTCTCTTTTGTGCTCTCCATAATGACTACAATACAACTGATGACAGACTGATGTTTCTGAAAGGAAGAAGGAAAAGCAAAGAGCACGGGCCTGCCTACTGGCTCAAGTCGAGCCACGCTCGCTGCCGCGTGTTGAAAGTAGGAGGGGTAAATGATAGGAGAGCAAAGAGTGAAAGAAAAGACGCGACGCGCTAATATGTCCCGGGCCGATCCCGGAGGCAGTGCAATACCGCGCCGACACGTGAAAGAATGCTTCAAGCCAAGGACTCCGCCATAATCCAAAAATAAGTTTAATATCTTAGGTCCCGGGTTCGAACCCGTCCGCGGCGGCTGCGTTTATATGGAGGAAAAGCTCTAAGGCGCCGTGTGCTGTGCGATATCAGTGCACGTTAAAGAACCCCAGGCGGTCGAAATTATTCCGGAGCCCTGCACTACGGCACCTATTTCTTCTTTCACTCCCTTTTTTATCCCTTCCTTTACGGCCCGGTTGAGGTGTCCAACGATATATCAGACAGATACTGCGCCATTTCTTGTCCCCAAAAAAAAACAATTATTATCTTATGCCCAAGGACCCGCTGCAGATATTAAATCAGGTATCAGGTATCAGGGATGAGTTCCAGATTCCGGAAGCGGGCAATTTATACAGGTACTGGAACGTTGCCTCTCTTTCGCGCTCTCCATAACGACTACAATACACTGAGGCGAAGCGCATATATATCTATACCCCACGCGAGGCGACACCTCCTCTCCCTCTAACCCAGGGGAACCCATCTCGTGGAGCGAGGGGCGACGGCAGCGCCGTCAACGGCGGCACTATCTGTTGGAGCGCGGCGGCGGCGTTGCAAGGCGGCTCAAGGTCCGTTCGTCGGACACGGCATACGGCATACGCTGAAGTGCGCGATGAACCGAAATGGCTCGCTGGCCGGCATAGCAGAGTTTTCGCTTTAAAATATTCGCTCGTGATTGGTCGGAAGCTTATTGACGTCATCGTTGCCATCTCGGTTTTTGACGTTTCATGTCCTGGGAGAAGCGACGGGTTTTCGCAGCTGTACAGTCTATTTATCAACAGATATTTGTGATTATGGAATCCCTATGCTCTCAGAAATACCTTTGCGCTCCTCCGTATATGTTCTAGCCCCAGCTTCCACGCAGAGGCGACAAACACTGGAAAATGACAGCTCGGAGTCGAATGGTAGCCGAATTGAGGTGGCAACCTTTTCTCGCGTGAGGGCCACTGACTGGTACGTATTTCTTTCTTGTAAGCGTACTCGGGAGTGTAAATGAACAAACGAAACCAAAACACTATATTACGAATTGCTGAAAAGCTTGGAGTGCGCCATTATCAAGGATCACCGGAGAACGCTCGTGCCGAAAGAATGGACTAGGCGCCAGGTGTACCCACACAGATGTACATTTAATACATCCTACTTGACACAAATACTAGCACACATAACTAATGAAACTAACACAAAGACCGTCCATACACACGAGCCGGGAACACTGCTACTAGCGTTCTACTGTTAGCGGTCGGCGTTCGTGCTCACAGTCCGGTGCCGATGCAGCGTTGCATGGGTCCACTAGCCGGCGCCCAGTTGGCGTTCGAAGTGCGCAGGCGGACGAGAGCTGCTCTTGGTGGCGGCGACGCACGTCTGTGCGCGAACTCCGAAGGAACGACACCAGGCTTGAGCCGAGCAGATTTCACTGTGAAGCCCATCGCCAGTGTAAGATACAGATTCCGCTGGTAATCCGTGTCACGAAAGTGATCTTAGCAAAGCATACTGTTCCTTGAAGGCATGAACTTCTTCCTTTTGACAGCTGCAATCCACGGTTTAGAATGCAACATCGTCATGGCCACTTCTGTTCCTACAGCCCTACGTCGCGCAGAAAAACGGCATGCTGAGCGCTAAGCTTTTTTACCCTGCATCTGCCACTTGTAAGCAAACTTACCAAATGCACTCAAATACACATACAAAGAAAAACGCGCGCGCGATGTCTCCTCAGCGGCACTGGTCCGCTGGTCGCAGCAAAAGCACAGGGAGGAAATGGCCCGGGCTCATCGCAAGGCAACAACGACGTCGTTTCCGGTCGCTTCAACTTGGCTCTCCCGACTTCCTCCGCGCTCCGCGCTTTGCGGGAGGCGGAGCATCAAGGTAACTTTATTCGAGCATTGTGTATAACCTGCGAGGAAAATCGCGTAAAAACTTCACAGATATAAAATGGGATTTGATGACATGCTTAATGTCAAGTATCTTAATGTCCCCTAACCTCTTCATCTTCCCTTTAACTGCGGGAATGCGAAACCCTTTGTGGCGCATTGCACTGATTTGAATTCGAGCGGTGATGTCACACTGCACATGCGCAAGTGTTGCGAACACGTGACAAGGTCACGTGACCTAGGATGTAACTGACGGACACCGCGAGGTGACGTGACCTGGTTGGGCGGTCACCGCGAGTATGAGCCATTAAAGGTTTTGCAGGCACAAAGCACAGGGAACTTCTAAGTGGGAGTGAAATAAAAGAAAGAGTGGTGTCCAACAAGAAGTTACGCAGTTACTACGACTTTCTTTTTTTTTCGAAACTAATTCTCATTTTCTTTCCCACGCTGCGTTTGTCGATCCGAAGCCACCTGTGCCCGGTTTAAAGAACCTCGGCCTAAAGGGTTCGCGGTCCCGGAAACCAGGCCGCCAACCTTCTAGCCCTAGTTTATTTGCTTGGCTCAGATGGCTTCGAATCGAGGATTCACAAGGGAGTGAATGCACTCGTTGAGCGAGATGGCGGAGGCCTACAGAGCCTCGCGCCAGTTCTACACCCCACCTCACCCCTCCTTTAAAAACAAACATGCAACGCTGTGGTGAAAACTACAGGCACACACACTGCACTCACCTTTGACCCTACCGCACTATCATCCCTCCTTCCCTACTCCTGCCTGCACCTGTGCCCAGTACCCTTCGCCTCTTCCCTCCACATCCTCTCCCTTTACCCGGCTGAACCCCCCCCTCCCCCCCCGCGCGGCCTAGAGGACCCCAAGACCTTGGAGGACTGGGAGACACTGCTGCACTTGGAGGACCCGGCCGTGCAGACCATCGCCACCGTCCGGGCAGCCAGCGTTATGGATCTTAGGGATATAAACACTAGTGCAGTAGGGATCGTGCTGAGACCCATCAATTCCTCTCCACCAATAAAGTTTGTCTCTCGCTGTTTCTTATCTAAGAGCTTCGCTGGCGTGAAGGTGTTGTTGCATCGTTCGTGGACCGTACTCGACCTGGCGACAACTCCGGGCTCGGACGTTGCCCTCCCCAGCGAAATGAATTCTTTTTTGTAGCGGGAGCTACCCTAGCCTACCAGTCGAGCATTTCGCGGTACAGGCGAGACGCCAGTTGTGCTCATGCGCTACCATGGTAAATGCGGGAGGAAAGTTGTGCGCATGCGCCGTTATCATGGCAACCGGGGAGGAGTAGTGGGTGCGCCGCGCGCTTCGCCGCTTCCCTCTCTCTTTTATCCTTTCTTTTACGGCACGATGCAAGTGTCCACCGAAATATGTGAGACGGTTACTGTGCTTTGCGCGCTCGCAGCGCCATCTGGCATGACGTCCCACCGCGCGGCCTGCCGCCACCGCCGTTTCATATGACGTCACACCGCGTTCATCACCCGAACCGCGCATCGTCGCATGCGCAACATTGCGTATAAAAGCGGAGATGCAATCGGCGGCTGTATCGCAACGTTTGATATGGATGCACGGAAGGAGAGTCCAGCTGCTGCTAAACGGCGGTATAGACAAGAGAACATTCTCTTCTGATCCGGAGGTTGTCGCCTGGCAGTAGGCTACTCAATGAAAAAAGAATGAGCGTCAGAAGGCGAAGAGAGTGTCGATTTCGTTAAAAATAAACAACTTCGTTGAGCGAGTACAAACGACATCCGTTTATTTCGAGTTACATGACATGACTGCCCCTCCAACGGGCGCTCGGTGGTTTCTCTTTCCCGGCATGCTGGGCGACACGCCGCGGTGGCTCAGTGGTTAGGGCGCTCGACTACTGATCCGGAGTTCCCGGATTCGAATCCGACCGCGGCGGCTGCGTTTTTATGGAGGCAAAACGCTAAGGCGCCCGTGTGCTGTGCGATGTCAGTGTACGTTAAAGATCCCCAGGTGGTCGAAACTATTCCGGAGCCCTCCACTACGGCACCTACTTTTCGTTTTGTTCTTGCACTCCCTCCTTTATCCCTTCCCTTACGGCGCGGTTCGGGTTTCCAACGATGAGACAGATACTCCAATGAGACAGATACTGCGCCATTTCCTTTCCCCAAAAACCAATTATTGTTATTATTATTATTAGCATGCCGGGCTTGTCTTTCTTTCCGACTTGGAGCGCTCTTGTTTCGGTTTCGGCTTCGCAACAATTCCCCCTCGTCCACCAAAATGACTTCAGTCAGTTTTTCCTTTTACGTCATCTCTAGAGGATACGCGAGTTGGATTGGTCTCTTGAGGGTTGATCCTCCAGGTAGTCTCACAAGGCACGACCGCGCCTTTCCAGCTCTTCCCGGAAGCAGTTTATCAATCCTCGCGTTCTTCCACTGCTGCCGTGGTTGAATACTGTCACGAAGAAGAATCAAGTCGCCTTCCTTGATCGTTTTTTCTAGGCGCTCGTTCTGACCTTGCACATTTCGCAGTTCCTCTAGGTACTCTCTGGTCCACCTACGCCATAATACTTCTGTGATCTGCTGGCGTCTGGTCCACAGCCTCTGAAAGTATATGTTTATCTGGTCAGCTTCGTTTTTCCCACGCTAGGCAGCGATGTGAGGCGTCTTCATGTCAAGAAGGAAGGGCAAAGAGCTTCCGGTTCTTCGGGTCCGTCGTATACGTGTGTTAAAGGTCTGTAGTTCAATACAGCTTCAATTTCAGCCAAGGTCGTTGCTAGCTCTTCGAAGGACAGAAACCTTGAAGCGATGACTTTCTTGAGAGCAAGTTTGATTGATCCCACGAGTCGCTCATAAAAGCAACCCCACCATGGGTCACGCTCTCCTGTGAACTTCCATTCGATTCGTGTCATTGCAAAGTAGTCAAGCACCTCTGGTTACCGGATACAGCTCCAGAGGTATAAAAGATCTCGGTTGGCTTTCTTGAAGGAAAGCGCGTTGTCCCTGTAGATTACTCTGGGTGCACCTCCCCTTGAGATGAAACGTCTGAAGGTCATCAAGAACGACTCCGCTGTCACGTCTCTTGCAAGCTCTAAGTGAACTGCTCGCGTTAAGGGACAAATGAGCAGTGTGATGTAGGACTTGTACAGCGAGTTTTCTCCTTTCACCAGAAGTGGACATGCAAAGCCCACTCCTGCGACCTCAAAGGGCTGAGCATGGGTCACTCGGTCACGTGGAAGCGGTGCAGTCCCTTCACAGTCACTGGGCGTGCATTGCAGCGCTGACAGGCTATGCATCCTTTGATTATTATTTTTACTAGCTGCCGGGCTCGTACACCATGGTACTTCTCTCTCAACTATACCAAAGTATCCCGTGATCCTCCATGTAGCACTTGCTGATGTGCTTGACGCACGAGCAATTCTGCTAGGCGATGTCGCCTCGACAGTACAATTGGATGGCTTTCGTCGTACGGCTTGCCACTCTGGTGAAGTCTACCGCTTCTGAGGACAATATTGTGGTTGTCAACATACACTGCAGTGTCCCTCAGCGGTGATATTGCTGGAAAGCGATCTCCTTTTTTCTCACACTGCACTTCTCTCTCCAGGTCTTCTCTCTGAGCTTGCCGTATCCAGTATTTCTCGGCATCATTTAGTTCAACTGCCATCAGTGATCCTTTGTTAGTGCTCAGATGTCGTAGCTTGTTGACATATCGTCATAGTCAAGCTGTCACACGGAAGAGTCTCGTTGCATTGGTGTATCGATCTGTTTCTAACAGCTTTGGAGCGTCAGGTGAACTTGTCGCATGAAAAACTTCCACAGTTCGCGTTTCTTCCTTCATTGTCGGAATGTTCCTTGGTAACGAGAAGCATGGCCACGTGTTTTCAATCACCTTCATCCAGGACGTTCCCTCTCACCAGGCGGAACTCTCAACAAGCTGATCAGCTGCAACTCCTCTGGTCACGAGATCCGCCGAATTCTCGGATTCGGTACAATGTTTCTATGCAGTCGTGTCGGTAAGGCGCTGAATTTCAGTTACGCGATTCTTCACAAACTGTTTCCATTGAGAGGGCTCTCCAGTTATCCGATGCAGTGCGACTGTCGAGTGAGCCCAGTAATGTGTCACCTATGGTGGTTCCTTCAGGCTTCTCAGGTTGTATCGACTCAGTCTGGCAGCTAAGGGACACGCCATCAGTTCGAGTCTCGGAAGAGTGAGTTGCTTGATCGGGGCAACCCTTGACTTGCTAATCAGGATGCTCGAAGTTTTGATCCCATCCGCATCTGTTACGCAGATGTAGTCCACTGCACCGTATGCCACTGGGATGGCGTCAGCAAATACGTGCAGGACTGTTTTGCTGGCAGATTCGACTGTGCCTGCTTTGTAGCAGCGATGCACTTAAACTCTTTTCAATTCGTGTAGTTCCTCGCATCACCGCATTCATTTTTCATCCAGATCTTGTAGTAGGATGTCATACCATTCCACGTTTTTTTGCCACCGCTCTTGGAATAAAGCCTTTGCCCGGATAGTGTATAGAGATAGCCATCCAAGAAGGTCATACAGTCTTGCTGTAGTCTTCAGTGCCGACTTTTTAGTGATTGTTCCTGGCTCCAGTAGACCGCTGGACCGTGGGATGAAGGTGAGGTTATCTGTGCGGGGATTCCATGTCAGTCCTAACCCTTTAAGGACCCATGGGAGGTATCCTAAGTGTCTTGCTTGACAATTATCCGTCGCAAATCGTTAATTCAATGTCTGGTTGTTGGACGCCCACTTGTGCAGTGTCATAGAGGCCGAACTGAAGATGCTCCTAGCTTCTTCATAGGTCTCCAAGGCTCCCTCTTCATTTTCTGCTCCCGTTAAGAGGCCATCCACATACAAGGAATGTGCCAGCAGTGATGCTGTGCCCGGATACTCTTTTTCCATATTCTTCAAGTGTTGCTGTAGAGTTGCGGTCAAAAAGAAGACTCGCTGTCTGTCTGTCTGTCTGTCTGTCTGTCTGTCTGTCTGTCTGTCTGTCTGTTGTTGCCAGGAAAAAAGAAAAGGAAAGGGTACAGGCCTGCCCACTGGCTCAAGCCGAGCCACAATTGCTTCCACGTGCAGATAGTAGAAAGGTTAAAAGATGGAATAGGAAGGCAGGATAGAAAAGACGCGCTGTGGTTCCGAAAGGAACTCGCTTAATTCGAAAAGTCTGCACTTCGCCTGTTGTTCCACTCGCACCTGGTTTCGTATGGTACCACAGAAAGCGCAATGCATCTCTGTCGTCCTCTCTTATCTCTATTTTCAAGAATAGTTTTCAATATCTGCCACCAAGGCTATTCTGTTGCTTCTGAAATTCAATAGCAGTGCGATAAGGTCAGCAAGGTCAGCTGGCAAACTCGGACCGCTCTCGAGGTTTCGGTTCAATGACTTAAACTTCTGTCCACGCGACGAAGTATCGAAAACCACTCGCAGTCTCGTCGTATTGCACGTGTCTCGGAACACCGCCTGATGCGGCATGTAGTAGATCAACTTTCCCTGTTTTTCCTTTTCTACCACTTGCTCAGCTATGTCTTCCATGCAATACTGTCTGATGACAGCGTCGTAGGCTTCCAGCAATTCAGGAGTTCATCGAAGGCGGTTTGTCATTGAGGCAGTCGTTTTTCTGCAGTATCCTTGTTGTCACTTAGATCGATGTTTTGCCTCCAGGGAAGGGCTACCTCGTATCTTGATCCACTATGCCGTATATTGTCTTCGAAAGAATCGATCAGCCGTTTACCAACAAAGTTGTCATCCGTGACTCCGATAGAGTCCAGGGTTCAGAAACGTTCCAAGCAGTTTATGGTCTCATTCTCGGCCAGTGATATGCCAAGGGCAATGGATTGCATGCACTGCGAGTCAACTATCTTTACTTCTACTGGTCCTTGAATGCATCACCCTAAGGCAGTCTCGACTGCTCTAAGTTTTCCATCTAGCTGCTTGCTTCTTCCAGTTACAAGTTTCGAGTAATGCTCTGACCCGATGGGGAGGTCGATGTCACCTCTTTCGTTATCACAGGTCCTGTCGGCTGCAGCCAAAGGTCCAAGTAGTTCCGTTATCGTGTGTTCAGGAATCTGGATTCTTTGTTCACATATTGTGTTTGTCTCAAAGACTTCGATCTGTTGGATCTTTTTTTGCGCGGTTAGCGACATCAGCACTCTGCTAAAGTCTCGCCCTCATTGGTGCGCACCAAACACGCCAAAATTCAACGTTTCTGTTCCAAGCACTCGACACCCGAGTTTTTCTGATGCTCGCTTCGTAATGAATGAACGTTGGCTACCGCCGTCAAAGAGAGCATGTAAGTATACCGCTTTCATTTCAGAGGCACACAAAGCCGTTGCCGTTTGCAGCAGTACTTCTCGTTTGCAAGTTTCTTTAACTGTAGATTGCAAATTCACTGGGACTGCTGTCACATCGGTTGCATTCGCTTTGACTATCGGATGGGTAAATTCTGAATTGCACAGTGTCGTCGCATGCCGCCCTGCACTGTTGCCGCATTTAATGCTGCTTCTGCACTCGTTAAAACGGTAATTTTGCTTCATACAGTGGAAGCAGCGACTTCCCGAACGGAGCACTTTCTTCTTTCGTTCTAATGAAATGTCAGCATGGCCGACGTTGGTTCCGTGGTTATTCTACTTGCAGAGGAAAGGACGATCTCTTCTTACTGATCGTTGTAATACAGGATTTAAGTTTCGTTCCAATGCTGTTCTTGTAACTCCTAGTTGGGTTTAACGTCTTCAGCATTGATACCTGGTTCTTCTTGCTAGCAACTTGCTGAGCAACCAGGTTCTCGCGGATTTGCACTTTAATCCTCAAAAAGTCAATTAAATTCGAGAATAAAGACAGAGTACCTTCTGCAGCTGTTTTTGTGGGCTGTCCCGGAGCGTCGTCGCTTAGTAGCAGAGATCCAGTTCGTTCCAAGATCTGTTTTACGTTTCCGAAGGTTACTCGCTCGTCACGGCTCGGTGGAACTCGAGGAATATTTCTTTCGGCAGGGCGCGTTGTGCTACGGGGTAGAGCAACGTGCTCTAAGTCTCCTGTTCTTGACCCAGCACCTCCTGGCCAAGCAGGCGATAGACGAAGGTATCGTATAACCATCGGAGGGACCGTGTGTCTTGGGTGCTTCGCACAGGTTCAAGCTCCAAGCGCTTTCGCATGTGCGCTTCTATGATGGCGTCTTCACCGCCGAAGCGTTTCTTTAGCAGCAAGATGTCGCCATAGCACTGCGATGTGGGCGGAAGGCCCTTGATCGTTCTTGCTGCTCCGCGGTCACAACCAATTTTAAATACCCGAACTTGTCCAAGGTCGTCAGCCTATCGTTCTTGTGAATTATTTGCTCGTACTGTTCCCAAAATTCTTGCCAGAACATATCTTTGCCGTCAAATTTTACGAGCGCTAATTTTGCAAGCTTCACCTGGCAGGCCATGGTTGCCGCGCCTGCGTCGTTGCTTGGTGATGGCTCTTCTTTTAGCTTCGTCTTCCCTTGAACTTCTTTTATCTCAGCTTGGAGCTTCGCGATGTATGTAACGATCTTCATATCATACTCGATGGTTTGGGTATAGTCCTGCTACGGTTCTTCCGCTGGCAGTAGCTCCTCGACAGCGGCGTTAGCTTCGTTTAGAGGGCTCTGCAGAGATCTCATTCCTGCCAAAAAAACACTGAGTTCTTTTTCGTTGCCCGTGTGGCTTGTTATGCAGGAGTCAATATCCGAATTGAGTCACGTCACCTGTGACTGGAGAGCTGATCTCTTCGCTTTGTGTCTTTCCATGTCGCTGCACTCGGTAGCACTGGGCGGCGGCTGTTGTTGTTGCTGTTGTTACCTTGGTGACATGGCACACACCCACGACGGAGAATTGGCCAGGGTTCAGTGGGGAGACCCCATAGAATAGGGTAAACTGGTGCCAAACTAATGATTGTGCCTTGGGTGAAATTTCAGTTTAATTTAAAAGAAACGGAAGATACAAAATATCGGGAGCGAATATCTCAGAATTAAGTAATTAAATATATGAAAATAACCAAAACGCTCTTTTGATTGCGGAAATTTTGGAAACAATTAGCAAGGGAATCTGCCGGTAGCTGTTATATAATTGTGGAGCTCTGCACAAACTTGATGCACTGTCAAACCCCTAGCGCTCGCGCCGAAAGAGAGGAGGGGAACCGACAAAGTGAGACCAAACTTCGTAATGGAAATTTCTAGGTATGCTCTCCTCTGATGTGCAAACCTCCGGCAAGAGAGTAGGAAATCCTCCAATGCCTCGACTTCACCACAAGCCGCACAAACGTTTGTAGGACTGAACCCGCATCTACATAAGTAAAGATTTAAACGGGGAATCCTGCACCGCATTAGTGTCATCGCTACCTCACACTGCCTTGTTTTACACGCACGAGCCTTTTATAGGTACAAGAGATGTTCGTAGTCAACAGTAGAGAGTAAGGGATTGTTTCATGCGGTGGTTATAAACTGAAAACGCTGAAATCGAGTCATACCGAAAAGAACAATATTAGAGACGCTACAGGCAACTGGTGCATTTAGAGCTGATTTTGCCAACAAGTCTGATGCTTCATTTTGTAAAATACCGCAGTGGCCTGGTATCCAAAGAAAGCGCACCTCTTTCACCCATCCAGGAATAAAAAACTTTAGTGAGCGTCTCAAAAATCGTTTCCTGTGGACTCCAGCGCCAACATAAGAGAGAGACAATCTGAAAGGAATATCACCTGAGAAACAGTTGTGGGAATTTTCAAAGCGGCCAGCCCAAGAGCCGCAAAGTCTGCTAGAAATATGGTGGTGTAATCTGGGACTCTAACCGAGGGACGAAGAGGAAGACGAAGACGTTGTTCGACCTACTGTCCCCTCAGCTCTGTTTCTTTACCTAACCTCGTTTTATTTGAATATTCGAGGACGACAGCATCTTCAAGGCGGTACTGTCCCTATGGGAAGAGTATGGCTGCTCCGGCGCCAGCAAGCCTAAAGAGACCACGCCAATCTAAGGAGGCTGGCTCCGAAGAGGCGGCCATGGCTTCCCATGTGTGGAGCGACCAGAACATGGAGACGACCACCCGTCCAGCGAGACCTCATCGTTCAGTGGGGATGAGTCAACGATCGTGGGCAGTGACGAGTCAGTAGCCGATATGGCTGACGTGGACAACGAAGGCTTCGTGTGGGCGAGTCATCGTAAGCAACGAACAGTCGGGATCCCGTTAGTGATTGATCCCACAGAGAAAGGGGTTGATTTAAGAGAGAGGAATCCAATCTTACTTTTCGCGGCCATTCAATCACTGCTGTGATCAGCTCCGATTCGTAATCGGTTCTTCATGCACGGGGCTCTTCAGCTGGATGTCTCGACGGAAGAGCAGGTTGACAAGCTCCTGCAGAGCTCTCATATTTTTGGCATCAAAGTTAACATGCGGTTGCTCCATTCTTACATAAAGAACACCTGTGTTATTAAGGGTGTACCAAAGTGCTATTCAGAACGTGACCTTGTTGATTACTTGAAACCACAAGGTGTTCTGCACGATAAACGACTTGTGCGTCGTGTGGAGTCTCCAGGAAAAGAATGCGCTGCGAAACCTACCAACTCTATCGTGCTGACATTTGCTCCCAACTCAGAGCGCCCCGAAAAAATTGATCTGGGATTCAAAAAACATGCAGTTGCCGATTTCACTGAAGCTCCTCCACGGCGTTTTAGATGCCAGCGGTTTGGCCACGTGGCCAAAGTTTTCACAAAGGATCGACGCTGTAAGCGGTACTGAGGCGACCACGACTTTAAAACCTGAAAGGCCGATTTTGCTTGCGACAGTTGTGGTGGTGATCATCCAGCGAGTTTCGGAGGCTGCCCTTCCGTGTGAGCGCTCTGCACCGTCGAATATCCTTTATTGCTGTTACCAAAACCCAACCGACTAAGACGCCAGTCCCAGGATTAGACGAGTTCCCAGTGTTGGAGTCTGATGGTGTTGCGTTACCCAACAATGTCCCTAAGAGACCTGAGTTCAGCAAGACGCCAAGGTTCATTACGAGCGAGTCAGTTGTTCGACCTCCAGCAAAAAAGTGTGCATGTTCCTGACCGACCGGATCACAACCAGACTCGACGGTAAGGGGGACTCTCATATGCACAAGTGACAAAAAACCAGCTACTGCGGCCAAGAGTGTGTCCCCGTCGGCATTTTTTGTCGATGTTCTGAGTGCGTTGCGCAAAATAATGAGTTCAAAAATCAAGGTATGTCTCACCTTATTCATGTTTTGTTTGGGGCCCTGCCTTCACATGCTCCAGTGATGGCGCCTGGTAACCTGATGAACTTCCTACAGCTGGTGCTTTCTTTTGAGTCCCTAATTACCACCTTCGCAGCGAACTTCCTTGCGATCTCCTATGAATGGGGTCATACCCCGTGGGTATAATATACACCGAAAAGTGCCGTTTATATAGCAATAGAACTGCGCTGAGATTTTAAGTCGGTTAGCTGAACTAAAACTATTCTTGAAAGAGACTTGTGTTCCAGTATTGGCCCTGTCGGAAGCTGGCCTACCAAGCGGGAGATGTTTGACTGGATATGTCACCCATAAAAACTGAAACATAAAGTCATTTTCTGCAGGAAGTGCCGCGCTTTACATTACAGGAGAAATCCCACCTGTTTCTTTAAGCGCTGCCGATCTTTGCATGGATGACATTGAAGTACCGACTGTGAGAATACAGCTCGGCTTTCGAACCCTTTCTATTGCATCCGTGTGCTTGTCCCCGCGGAACAAGATAGCACTGGACTTCTTTCTACAGCAGCTCTGCGACCACTGCCCAGATCCTGGAATCACCTGCGCTGATTTCAACGCCCATCATGCAGTCTGGGGTGACAGGAACACGGATTTCTCTGGGCGCAAACTCCTAGACGTTATTGACAGTTTGGACCTGTGTGTTGCCAATGACGGAAGCCCCACTTTCTTCTAGCCTCCAGCCATAGCGACAGCTATAGACCTGACACTGCATTCACCTGACGTCCGCATGATGTGGTCAACACCGCCTGATCACATGGGAAATGATCGCTATCCGATTTTTTGTTTGCTGCCGACCTTCGTATGCATGGTCCTAAAATTAGCAATGTGGCCAACTAAGACAAGTACAGAGAGCACCTAGAACGTGTTTCTGGTGATGTTATTGACAAAATTATTTGTAGTAAGGTGGCAGCAACAACGGCGGTCAAGTTACCTGATCATTTTCCGGCTCCGGATTTTGAAACTCAGGGACCTTTGTGCAGCGAGAAGGGCTGAGCGCCAACACATGCGGAAGAAGGACGACAGGGAACTGAAGACGACCTTCAATAGACGACCTTCAATTAGACGCCACACGAACAAGCTGTACAGGTCACAATAAGCCTTATTCTGCGCTAGTTTGACTGTGTTCTCGCCGATGACAAGAATATGGCGAGTTGTTGGCAGCCTTCCTGAAGAATCTCGCCCTTCGAGGCTTTTAGAAACTCTTGCAATACGCAAATAAAAACCTGTTTCGTGCTTGGCAGAGGAGTTTGCAGACGCACTCGTACGTGCTAAATAAGGAATAGATATATATACACCACCTGCTTCCTTCAGGTCTATCATGGACGTCTCGTTGACGCTTCGTGAGCTTCAGACTGCGCTCAGTTGCCTGCGGCGCCGGTGTGGACGAGGTCCCGATGGCATCACCAATCAAATGCTGAATAATATGCCCTTAAAACACAGGAAGGCGCTCCCCAACTCCATCAATAGTGTTTGCGAGACTGGCGATGTTCCTCCGTCATGGAAGGTGGCACATGTAGTTCCAGTACTGAAGCCTGGCAAAGACATGACGGACCTTGCCTCGTATCGCCCTGTGTCATTGACCTCCTGTGTGGCTAAGTTGATGGAGAAGCTGGTAAATGAACGCTTATCGTGGTGGCTTGAGGACAGCAAGGCACTGCCAACATGTATGACAGGATTCCGCCGAGCTCTGAGTGCCCAAGATAGCGTCTTAGAATTGGTGAGTCACATTGAACACAAGACAGCTTTCGGCCTTTCCACCTTAGCCATTTTTTTACGTTGCGAAAGATTACGACAACGTGCTTCAGAGCTCAACTCTAAACAGTTTGCAAGACATGGGCATAGAGGGCCATATGTTAGGATTCATTTACAAGTTTATAAGTAATCGCGCGGTTCGTGCACGGTTAGGGAGTACATTAAGCACCTAAAGGGTTCTATAACAAGGTGTGTCAAGTAAGTGTTCTTTCCCCCATGCTCTTTGACATCGTAATGGCTGGCCTTCCTGATTTGTTGCAAAAAAATTGCAGGCAAGTGCGTATGCCAATATATGCTGACGACATCTGTATTTGGATTACTGGCTACCAACACTAGCGATTAGCCCCGATAGCTCGACAGGCTCTACTTTTGGTACGAGCTTACCTTCAAGGTGTGGGATTGTCTCTGGCCGTGGAAAAATCCGGCTATGTTCTGTTTCGAGTTGTAGGAACACGTCAAGCGTGGTTGAAGATAGACCTTGGTCACTCTTGAATCCGTCAATTCAACCACACGCGTTTCCTGGGCTTCCTTACTGTCTCCCGTCTACAGTGGCGAAAAGTTGCCGACGCGATTGCTTCATTTATAGCTTCGCGTTTCAATGTGATCCGTAGAATTACACTTGAGCAATGGGGAAACCATCCTTCTTCAATAGTCAAACTTCATGAGCGCTGGTGGTCAGTAGCATATTGTATCAATTAACCTTAATTTCCCTCTCGGCATCACAGCTTGAACGTCTCGAAGTTGTCAACAGAAAGGGCCTAAGAGCCATTGGACTTCCTCGGGCGGCTGCGAATAAGGCCGTACTTCATGAGTCTCTATCGAAACCTCTTAGCTTTGTCACTTCTCAGAAACTACTAATGCATCATGGCCGCCTAAGAGAGACGGTAGCTGGGCGATCCCTTCTCCAGCGGCTCTGCAAGAGATATGAGTCTAAGGCTTACTTGGCACCCTCTTAGTTCTTTAGGCCTTCATGTCCGAAGGCAAAGGAAACGGTTGAAACCCCCTGATCTTTTCCAACCCTCGACTGTAAGGTCACAATTCCCCATGTGAGCGCAAAGCCCAGCTCTACTTTGGCAGCAACGCGTTCGCTCGTACTTGAACATTTGGAAACAGATTATGCCCGCCATCTTCAAATTTTCACAGATGGTTCTGTGGACACGGTCAAACAAACTAGCGCAGCGGCTTTTTACTTTCATCCTTTGGACTGTAAGTGGTCCGTACCCTTTACTACTGTCTTATCATCCACAACGGCTGAAAGTGTTGCTACAAAGGCGGCTTTACGGAAGTTAGGGTCTTGTCCGGCTCAACCTGTTATCCTAAATGATTCAAAATATGCTTTTCAGAGGTTAGAGCGCAGATTCCCTGCTGATGCCTTGTCTATAAGCTCTCTGCGTTTGGTGCAGATTCTGCACACCAGAGGTTTTACTCGATATTTCCAATGGGTGCCCTCTCGCATAGGAGTCAACGGTAATGATGTGGCAGACAATCTTGCCCATTAAGCTCTCTCAAGGAATCCATCAAAAAGGTACTTCAAGATGGAAAATGTCTCTACAGAAAAACGGTGTTCGATCATTTCAATACCCTCTGGAGTGCGCCCCACAAGCCATGTGTGACCAAGGGACTGAGAAGATCCCAGGCGACTCTACTACATCGAATTCGCACGGCCTCTGCTCGCACTCCTTCCTGGATGCGTAAGGCGGGCTGGCATCGTCTCCGCTATGTTCTCCATGCGGTGTGTGCGGGGATATCGAACATTATATTATGTAATGCCCAGATTACAACGCGGAAAGGTATGTGATGTTCGCCTCCATCATTGTCTATCCGGGTGGAAACCAGCATGCAGAAGGGAGGCTGCACGTTTTCTTTTAATCTTTCTGCAGGACACAAATCTTGTTTCTAAATGGTGACAGCAGGAACGGACTATGGCGTACTGTGATTGAACGTGTGCGTAGATGGTGTCTTCTGGAGTGGACTACGTTATACTGTGAGTGAATGTGTGCATGTATTGCGGCACTACAATGGTCTATGTTCTACTGTGACTGAATATGTGCATAGATGGTGACTTCTGGAGTATACTGTGATTTGGACTGCGTGGAGTGATTGTGTGCATAGACGGTGACTATGGGAACAGAATGTGTGCTATTATAAGAGACTGTGCGCATAACAGGGTAGGTGCAACATTGATAATATAGAAGGGACGCTGCAGTGGAGCAATTGCCGGTAGAGTATGCAAAGCTAACCCCACCTTTAGCCTTCAACACCTCAATTCAACTCAACTCTAACCGAAAAGCTCCACGAGAGAGACACTGACAAAATACCAACCACTGCGTTCCGGTCGGCCCCAGACGCATCTGTAGCAATCACAGTATGTTGCGGGTACTAGGCAAGGTGATCAAAGAGGAGTCCAGTTAATGTCCTTGCAGGCAGGTGCTTCGAATAAGGTGGGAAAATATAATAAAAAGCAATATCCACAAGGGACGCTGTCTAGCCAACTCTGCATACAAAATTGAGATCCACACCAATGTTGGATAAAAGGTTCTCAGTAAATACAACTTGAAGGAGGCGGAGCCTTGGCCAAAGAGGAGTGAGAAAAAGGCCTGGGTTCGAGACTAAAATAGGTGTAGCCACACCAGGAGCCGACTCAAATGCCCTCAAAAAAGTCCTGACAGTTGAAAGGTGAGAACGGGAGTTAAGGCCGGGAATACGAGCATCCAAGTACAGACCTGTGGTGGAGAATGATTCAGGGAGGCCTAGGCAGAGACGCAGTGCGCGCCTAACAGCAGCAACGGATGAAGCTTATATTTAGAGTAGCCAGAAAAAAGTATGCAGCCAAATTCTATAATGGGTCTGGCATAGGCTTTGTAGAGAAGTACAAATATCTCCCGGCGCATGCCAAATTTCCTATTACATATTCGTAGTAGCCTACCTAATGCACGCTCACCTTTCTCAACGTTAGTCTTGATGTGTGGCCGCCAATCCAAATTGGCATCATAAATGACGCCCAGATACCTCAACGATTCTACATGACGTATGCTGTCCGAGCGAAAGTGTAGAGGTACATATAGAGGCATGTTGGTTTTAAAAACCAGCACGCTGCTTTTGTGCACATTTAATACCAAATTTAATGTATTCAGCCAAACCTCGAGCGTATTGAGGTAATGCTGGAGAGAACGATATAGGGCATGAATGTCTGCTGCAGAAGAAAAGAAGCGTATGTGGTCTGCATAAACATATAATGTAACATCAAGGTGCACTGGAATGTCGCACATTACCAGATTGAATAGATGTGGCGAAAGTACAGAACCTTGTGGCACGCCTCTGGCTTGGGCTTAGGTGTCTGATGTGAAGGAAGCGTCAGAGCAAAATAACGCGTCATTCCACCATGAGGATGGTGACTTATTGCAAATATCATAACGCACAGTGAACTGGGAGCTCTCCGTAGCCTCCAAAATTGAACACTCGCTGAGCACTGTCGGCCCTACATAAACAAGGATCAGATGTAAGGTAGACGCGCAAAAATGATTTTTAGGCTGCAAGATTAACTAATTTTCGGGCAGAACCATGATCTCGGACGGGGCTCACCAATATGGTGAAAGTAATTGGCAGGTTGTCACTAGATGCGCCACAGTCAATTGTGGACCATTCCCCTATACCTACTTCTCTTGCTGCCAAGGACAAATCGTGAACTGAGCGCGAGTGTTTGCGTATGAAGGTTATGGCCCCAGAATTGCAACACCGCACATCCTTTGCAGATATTCATGCCCATAACATATGTCCATGTTAATCAGTATAGGAACCCCAGACGACATGATGTGAGTTGATGCCCCCGCAATGATTACCCTGCTAAAGTTTGCAAGCAAGCTTTCTAGGTGGTCTGTTCTGCATACTCCATTTCGAAAATAGACGTTTGCGACTGTAACAGTAGAGCAGTGCGGCAAAGTGAGATCTACAGCTTGAAGCTCGCAATCAGAATCCATTACTATTTAGTTATTAATGCCCGGTGACCTAATTTTGACGAAATCAAGGTAACCAACCCACCTCCCCGACCATTTATGCGGTTCGCGCGGAAAACAAGAAACCTGTTTAAAGCAAGTGACTTAACAGAGAAGAGCCATGTTTCTTGCGAGAGCACAATATCTGGGGTGTGAGAAGGTAGAATTTTTAAGTCACGGAGAGAAGATGCAATAGAGCGGCAATTCCATTGGAGAACCTCTACACCTGCCATGATGCCTATTCGAGAATAGAGGCTGAAACGGCCTCTTGTACCATATCTGACTTGGCAGACACATAAGAAGGCCATTTTTTGGTCTTCAGTTGGGGAACAGAAGACTTAGAAGGGGAGGTTGAAGCACGACGCTTCTGGGTAGGACAAGCCATTTCTACATAATTAGTGCAAACAGTGTTGCGAGAAAGACTTACAGTGACGCGAAAAAAAAGTTAATATTTAAAATGCAAAGAAGAAAACCACACATTCATTCTTTCTCTCGCAAATGTAATTTTTCTGGATTGCGTGCAGGATGTTTCTCCTGTGTCTTTTGGATTTTTTGCGGGTTTGTTGCTATCTACAATTGCTGTTATTCCCTGATCGTGTTTTTCATTCGTATTGTGTCTTTACCTCTAACAACAAAAAGACTGAACTATGCGTAGTAAGATTACAATGTCCGTAAATGTACTGGGATGTACTGCCTAAATTGTAAGTGCACTAAGTGTTAGTACCGACACCTCACTGTTTTACCATAAAATGGGGCCCGAGTGCCGTCAAGTGAATTAACGTTCACTTTTTCTCTCGGGTCTCTCATTTATTACTGAAATGAACTAAACTTCAAACCCGGGAACTCTGGATCAGTACCCGAGCGCCGTAACCACTGGGCCACCGCGACGCATTAGGGGCTAGCAAAATCTTTTCCTTACTTTTTATTATTATTTTAATAAAAATCTCTTGCTTACTTATTTCCTCTTCCTCCTCATACTTCTCCTCCTCCTTCTCCTTCTCCTCTTAATGCTCTCTTCAAAAGGCGCCCGCGTGCGGTGCGATACCTGATACCTGATTTAATATCTGAAGCGGGTCCTTGGACATCAGATATTAAACTTATTCTGGAATATGGCGATGTGCTCGGCTTGCAGCACTCTAGCACGGGTCGACGCGGTATTGCACTACCTCCGGAGTCGGCGCGGGGAGTATTAGCGCGGCGCGCCTTTTCTTTCAACCTTTGCTGTCCTATTCTTTACCCCTCCTACTTTCAGCACGCGGCAGCGAGCATGGCTCGGCTTGAGCCAGTAGGCAGGTCCGTGCTCTTTCCTTTGCCTTCTTCCTCTCAGAAAAAATCAGTCTGTGCGATGTCAGAGCACATTAAAGATCCTCAGGTGGTAAAAATTATTCTGGAGCCCTCCACTACTGCCCACGTTCTATATTTATTTTCTGCCTTTACCCGACCGCGGCGGCTGCGTTTTTATGGAGGAAAAACCCTAAGGCGCCCGTGTGCTGTGCGATGTCAGTGCACGTTAAAGATCCCCAGGTGGTCGAAATTATTCCGGAGCCCTCCACTACGGCACCTCTTCTTCCTTTCTTCTTTCACTCCCTCCTTTATTCCTTCCCTTACGGCGCGGTTCATGTGTCCAACGATATATGAGACAGATACTGCGCCATTTCCTTTCCCCCAACACCAATTATTATTATTATTATTTACCCCCCCTTTAAGGCGCGGGTAGGGTCTCCATCGTGGTATGTGAGGCATTCACTGCACCGTTTCCTTTCCACAAAAGAAAAATTCAAATGGACCTTTGTAAAAAATTCTGAAGGTAAAATGATAACACATTAATAATATTAATTGGTTTTGGTGGAAAAGAAATGGCGCAGTATTTGTCTCATAAGTCATTGAACACCTGAACCGCGCCGTAAGGGAATAGATAAAGGAGGGAGTGAAAGAAGAAAAGAACAAAGAGGTGCCGTAGTGGAGGGCTCCGGAATAGTTTCGACCACCTGGGGATCTTTAACGTGCACTGACATTGCACAGCACACGGGCGCCTTAGCATTTTGCCTCCATAAAAACGCAGCCACCGCGGTTGGGTTCGAGACCGGCAACTCCGAATAAGTAGCCGAGCGCCCTAGCCACTGATGTAGATAAAATGCGAAATCGTGTGTTTCGAGGAAAGGGAAAGGCACAGTAGCTATCACATCACATATCTCGGTGGACACTGCGCCTAAATGTATGCAACTGAAGGTGCGTATGTCATCGGTTCGAGCCCCTCTCGCAAGCTAGCCTCCAGCTTGACAAAAACGTGTAAGCTATATGTAAAGCGAAATGTTATGGCATCAACCAGAACGCTGTACAACAAACGGCTGCTCAAAATTTTGATGCGAATCTGGCCGGCAATGCTGCCATCACATTGACGCTTTCCTGGATTAAGTGTTGGGAATGGGGACAAGTGAGGACTGACCTCACATTACACTGGTGTTGACCTTTGTGACATTAGTCTTCCATGAATTAACATATATTATTGAGTGTATGCTAAATAGCATAAACGAATGAATTCCGTGACTTCATCGCGTGCCTGTTTGACGGCAGTCGAATGCCTCGTGCTCCTTTCTCTCGTGTTTACCACTCAGAGAGGTGAGGCCAAGTTGACTAAATCGTGCAATCACATCGATAAACCGAGAGCTGCAGTGCCAAAAAGTGATCGCTGCCGGAAAGAGCAAGAACTAAGAAAAAACAGTCATGGCTGTTTTTCTGGGCTACGCAAGGATAATGTGCCAGTTTCTGTACATAACACGCATACTCTCAAGAAAAAAAAAAGCATGTACGAACCGTATCCTCAAGTGCGCCCTGCTCAATTTACGGAAACTGCCCTCACTCGAATTAACTTCTGAACGCGTCATATGAAATTTCCTGAGTCGATTGCAGTGCCGTAACACACAGCCGAGTGAGATGAGCACACTGCAGTGTGTTGGGGACGCTTAGTGTTTTTCAATGCCACCTGCATGTGCTTCTCTGTCGAAGCCACGCGTAGAGTGCGTCACATAAGTGGGCTACGTCGAGAGCGCCTTTTTTAAAACTCCCCACCATACATTTAGGATACGGTGGTCTTATCGATTAGGGGGTAAGGGAAACCCGAAGCGTGGCAACAGTCTGTGTTTCTATTAAATACGCTTACACCACTTGCCTTCACCTTCACTGCACCAACGTTCCTGTTAACTTCCATTGCCCCGTATCCTAGTCGTCAACTTATTAACCTAATTACACGGTTAGCCTCAACGACCCTTTTTTCCGTTCTGCTAGACTGCCTCTAGACCTCTGGGATTGTGCATATGGTCACATGAACACTCTCAGAGGCCACTCTAAGCCTATGCATCCCCACTTCTAACTGGTTCTCGAGGTTCTGGCTCCTTTCCTTCAGCACATTGTTGAGACCAGCATGGAAAACAACAAGGTGTTCGCCATCCATGTTGTTCCCTACCACCTCCTGGGCCTTCTCCATTGCATCTACCATGCCCTTTTGTGAGCGGGCCTCCACCTGCACCCACTTGACCGCCTTCACTGTCGTCAAAACGCCTTCCTCAACCCTGGTTGCTGTCCTCTATTCCTGTCCCCTCACCTCTTTCATTTCATTTCTCCATTCTGCCTGCTGTCCTTTATTTCCGCTGCCACAGCTCAGGTGCTTCAGTATCGATGGCAGATGCCGGGGCTAGCAAAAATCTTTTCCTTCCTTTTTACTATCATTTTTTTAATAAAACCACTACCACCACCACCAACCCTCGTTACGTTCGAGTCACCGACTACCAGAACCCTGCTGCGCTCTAACCGTTCGCTTCCCGACTGCGATTGTTGCCCTCCGGATCGCGCTAGCTGTCTCTCCTGCCTCCGTACGCTACTGTCGCGCATCACCGTGACCGTTTTTACCTCTCTGTCTTCCCCACTCAAAGCCTGCGGCGCTACAGCACTGTAGGATTGACGAGCCTCGTCCACCACCTGCCATTGCTCCGTACCGGGGTGACCTGCCGGCCGCGAGTCGAGCGCTTCAACCTGCTCTTCTAGCTGGGCCCGCTTTTCCCGCTCTTCCTTCAGCTCGCCCACTAATCGCTCCAGCAGGTCGGCCTTAGCCCCCTCACTCTTAAGCGACTCGGCGGCCTGAGTTTCTAGCTTAATCCGTTCCTCTCTTCCGACCTTCAGGTCCCCTTTGAGTTCCTGAATCCTAGCTACCCATTCCCCTTTCAACGTCCGAACGACCTCCTCTAAACGCTTACATAGCCTGCATGCGAAGCTCCATCTGCCCCATAGCCCCATCTGCCTCGGCTGTGCTCCCGAACTCGGTCTCGTCTAACACCAACGGTCGCATTCCTGGCACTGCACTAGCTCCCCGTTAACCTTGACTTTCCTAGCTTGCCGACCCACGGTGACCCCCTGAGGTGCGAGTTTGTGGGCCGTCCCAAGCGGTCGTGACTTTCCTCAGCTGCGCAGCGAATGTTCCATTCTTCACCGAGTAATCGGCTCCTGTGTCGACAAGAGCAGTAACTTTCCGGCCGTCGATAGTAATTTCTAAGTCGGATCTCCTGGCTCTTGCATTGCACGTCGCCCTCGGCGTCGTGTCACGGCTTCGTCGCGTATGCGAATCGCGGATTGAGGCGTGTCGTCGAGGCCTTTCTGGGTGCCGGCGTCGTCTTGAAGCCAGTTCGCATCGTGGTCGGGGTTATAATTTTGTGCGGCGTTCGTGCAGCGAGTGAAGCTTCTTCATGCGGCGTAGCGGGCGCAGCGTCTTCGTGGGGCGTGGTCGGTGGAGGATCTTCGGTGTTTCGTTCATGAGCAACCTCACCTCCAGAGGTTGCTGTTTTTAGTTTTTCCTACGGGGGCTAGGAGACCTTCCTCGAACCGCGGCTGCGTAGGTGCGGAGTGGCGACGCACAGCGCGATGTTAACGGCGATTGTGAGCGCGAAAGGCGGTTCGGCGTGTACTTCTCTCGAGGCAGGTACTCGTCGATTTCTTGTGGACGTTGGCCGAAGCGTGGCCGTGGGGCGTCAACGGCAAATCCTCCAAGACCGATATGTCGGTACAGGCAGTGACGAAGAATATGGCCTGCCTCCCCGCAATGGAAGCACAGCGGCCGGTTGTCAGAAGTTCTCCAGGCGTTGCATTTCCTGGGACAGTCAAAAGAGGTGTTGCTGCAATGTATCTTGGGTCTGCGCTCAGGATGGCGTTCCCGCACAGAATGAATGAGAGCTTCAAGGAACAAGTTTCCTGGTTGTACAAAGCGGGCTACCCCTGCACGACCCTGGTGGCCGTGAGAGAAACCCTCCTGCAGAAAATGAAAGTAAAAGCGCGCAAAAGGGCCCCAAATGAAGGTACGACACCAGTAGTATTACTCATGGGGGTTACTCTTGTAATATGGCTCAAAGGGCTAGAAGCAGTAGTTCTAGCACCAGCGTGCCAGCCCTAGCAGTCAGAGCTGTGACCCCCAACCCGCGGTGCGGTAAGTCGCAACCACGGCGGGTTCGGGCCAGAGGGGACAAACACGAGTATGCTACTAGGATGAGCGTTTATTGCTCCCGAGCAATACAATTAGCAGCAAGCAGCAAAACAACCGCCGCAACGAAAGAGTGTTCCGCTCGCGTACGGGGGTTAAATGCACAAAAAGGGTGGAGCGCACACAAAATGGTGGGGGAGGAAGGTTCCGCTCACCTCGCGTGGCTCCTCGCTCACGGCCCGCGGCGGTCAGTTCACACACGGTGGCCGGCCGATAACGGCAGAGGTCTCCGTGGCAGATCTGCGTCCGCGGCGTGTGCGCGGCTCCCGCCAGAAGACCAGCGGGCCCCAGGAGAACCGCGCGACCGCGCCTTCTCCAGGGATGTGGAGAGGTCTCTCCGTGAAAGAGGGGAAAGAGGGAAAGTCTCCGCGGCGGCGTCGCAGCGGGGCGCGAAAGGAAGCGGGGGTGGCGTGAGTGTCCTCCCTCGCAAACCTCCCGAACAGCGCGCGCATAACCGCGTGATAATTACGCACGGCCGTTACCATAGGACAGGGGATTCGCGTGTATCCCCACATACTTTACATGCATAAGGTGGCACTCAACTTTTAAAAAAGTGGCCTTCAAGTATGGAGTGCCTGTGGTGTTTTCAGCACAGACTAAAATTTCTATTTCTGCTGAAAAACAACAAACTGACAATGAGTCCCGAACTTAACCTTGCACCCCTTACAACTCTTCCCACAAGACATCATCATGCACATTCTTTAACTCCATATCGAGCTAAAAATAATTCCTTTAAATGTTCTTTTTATCAACGCACCATCGACGAATGGAACAAGCGGCATTCTGATGTCATGTTAAATGATTTCATTGGCAAATTGTTGTCGTCTACCTCATAGTCGTGTTTCGTAATTATGTATGTATATTTTCTTTAAGAGTTTAACATATCTCATTGTAATTTACTTACATATTGTTACGGTGTGGGATGCCACGGGGTGGCCACGGGCCCGCCCAGAGAAATATAGCAGCAGTACGGAGGAGAGCCGGCGAAGCACGACCGGCGGCGGCCGAGCTTTTTCGTTCTATCTCCCTCGTGCTAGAGCCGCGCGCTCGCCGCTCGCGCTCGCTCTCCGCCTCTTCTTTTATTCCCGTATCAATATGTTTCGCGCGATGAATTAATATTCACAATTCTATATTTTTCGCCCCTCCTGCTAGGGCCCACTTATGGCCTGCAGTATTTGTTAAATAAATAGGCCAGCTCTACCCACTCACGACAAAGGAGAGAACCAGGCTGACCGAATGTGTCAAAAAGCACGGCAAGCTCTATACGATAAATGCGCGAAAGGCGTTATGTATTACATCCAGTAAACGTAAGGAAAGGCCTACATTGGTCAAACAGGACGTTGTGGTAATTATCGTGCCGTGGAGCATGGGCGCAGGTTAGGAAATAGGGACAGTAGCACGAATTTGGCCGAACACTGCCGGAAATGCCAATGCAGGCCGCGACTGAACGAGATCAGGATCCTTGGCCGGAGGTGGTGGTGGTAAAAACATTTATTACGGATGAATAGGAGGTATGTTTGGATCAGCCCGTAAGGGACCGATCCGTACAAGCACTAGGTGGAGGTCCCTAGTATGGGACCCCAGTGGCGGTTGCCGCCGCCCGGGCGCGCCCGACTAAGGCTTGTTGGGCCTGTAAGTCGTGGCAGCCGAGCAGGGTCGCCTCCCAGTCCTCCCGGGTTGGGTTGGGGATGGGGGGAATAGCGGGGTTGGAGGGGCAGGCCCAAACCATGTGATAGGTGTCAGAGGACACTGCACTACAGTGTGGGCAGCTGCCACTAAAGGAGGGGTCAAAATGTTTTAGCGCTGCCGGGCACAGCAATGTATTGGTGAGAAGGCGGAGAAGGAGCCGCTCATCCGCCTTCTTCAGGTTTTTACATGGACTAGGGTAAAGGCGATGACAATTTTGATAATATGTTGTGATATCTTTGAATGTATAGACCGGATTAAAATCGGGTTCCTGATCGGATGGGGAGGAGAAAACAGCCCGGTGAGAGAGCGCGCGGGCGGCTGCGTCTGCTGCCTCGTTTCCTGCCAACCCCTGATGAGCAGGGGCCCATATGAGGTAACGGTGTGCGGGGTCCGTATCCCGTATGCAATTTTGGTATATTCGATAGGCTAGGAAGGGAGTGCAGCCTTGTTCGACGTTCCGACAGGCCCCTCGCGAGTCGGTGATTATGTATTTTGAATTGGAATGTGAGGCCGCGAGAGCAATCGCGACCTCTTCTGCTTGTGTTACACTGCGGGCTCTGAAAGTTAGGCCGTTAACTGTGTTGCTGTTGTGAACTACCGCGGCCGTGTACCATCCCCCGTGGTGAGGGCCGGAGGCGTCCACGTAGTAGACACCTGTTTTGTTGCCATAATATCGGGCTAGCGCTTCCGCTCGTGCCAGGCGCCGACCATTATGGTCTTCGTGTGACATGTTTGCTGGAAGAGGCCGCACGTGGAGGGCACGTCTCCACAGTTCCGGGATGCGAAACCTGTCTTCCATTGGAGGGGTGTGTTGGATATGGAGTCGAGCAAGAAGGCGGCGACCCGACTCCGTTAGCGACAGGCGCGTGTACTGGTTTGTAAGGTGCGCCTCCCGGAGCTCCCGGAAAGTGTTCACCACCCCAAGAGCCATAAGCCGGCTGTTGGAGTAGTGATGGGGAGGTCAAGGGCACGTTTAACAATTTTGCAAAGGATGACCTCAAGGAGGTCCTCCTCTTGTTTCCGTAGGTGGAGATAAGGAGTCGAATAGAGAATTCGACTAGTTACGAAGGCGTTTGCCAGCCGCAAGGCATCCTTACTTCGTAACCCTCCGCGTTTGTTGGAAACCCGGCGGACCATGCGGCCCACCTGGTCCCCCACCTTACGGAGTTTGGCCAATGTAGTGTCTGGCCGCCTGTGTTTGTGGATGTAGAGTCCGAGTACCCTTATCTCATCACTTTCGCGTATGGGACCGCTCTCAAGAGAGAGAGATATTTTAGTTGTGCACTTCTGTGAGGGGCGGAGGTGCACAAATTCCGATTTTTTAGGGTAACATTGAAGACCGCAGCGGCGGGCGTAGCGGTCTACTATCGTCGCCGCTGTTTGCAGGCTGGTTTCAATGTCTCCTGTGCTGCCCTGTGTGGCCCACAGAGTGATGTCATCGGCGTACAGGGCGTGCTGCACGCCGGCGACACCACTCAGCAGGGCCGGCAGGTGCATCATGGCCAGATTAAAGAGCAGCGGGGAAAGTACCGCGCCTTGAGGGGTTCCCCGCGGGCCGAATAGGTAAGGGCCATGGTCTCTATCTTGAATCCGAATGTAGGATTGACGATCCATTAAAAATTGGCTTATGTATTGGAATGTGTTGAGGCCACAGTCGGTGTGACTTAGGTTAGTGAGTATGATCTCATGTGTTACATTGTCAAATGCCCCTTTAAGATCCAGGGCGAGTACTACCCGGTCATTATGGGGGCATTCGAGGGGGTCAAGGACTTCCCGATTGAGTTGCAGGAGGACATCCTGTGCGGATCTGTGTGGGCGGAATCCGAACATGGTGCTCGCAAAGACTTGTTTGTGTTCAAGATATGTAGATAACCGATCCCGCACCATCGTCTCCATTAGTATGCCCACACATGAGGTGAGAGAGATGGGGCGGAGGTTATCTGTGTCAATTGGTTTGCCAGCTTTAGGAATAAAAGTCACCAAAGCCGTTTTCCATTCGATTGGCAGGGGGGTGTCCCCGCGCCAAATCGCATTGACGTATTCCAGGAGGGACTGGTATGCCAAGTCGGGCAGGTTCGTCAAAAGCTTGACGGTGACCTTATCCCGTCCTGGCGCAGTGCCCCGTTTCATTTTGGCGAGAGCCGCCCGCAGATCATGGAGCTGGAAAGGTTGATCCAGCTCCGTGTTCTCTCTGCCTGCATAAGAGTACGCAGATCCACGGGGGTCTTGGGCTGTACACAGATACTGGTCCCGAAGTTTCTGTGCCAGTTGAGTCGTGTTGCCAGGAAAATGGTGCATGGCTCGCTGCAAATGTTTTTGTGTTTCGGTTCGTGTTTGGGTTGGGTCGAGTAGGGCTCGAAAGAGACGCCAAGTGTTTCGGCTGGACATTTGTCGCGCGGCCGTGTTGCATCTATCTACCCAGTTGGAGTCGGCGAGTTGGGCCGCGTACTCTGCCGCTTTCTGGGTAAGCTCGGCAATTCGAGCTTTAAGCTTTCTGTTGTGTTTCAGGCGTCGCCAACGGCGGACGAGGCTGCGACGGGCTTCCCAGAGGTGTAGAAGGTGGTTATCCACGTCCGTGACCGCCTCTGAGAGCTGGATGTGTGTTTCATGCGAGGAAAGGTGTGCCAGCAGCTGTTGAGACCATGCTGTGTAGCCTTGCGCGGAAATGGGTGTATTATCAAGTGAGTTAAAATTTTGCCTGAATTTCGTCCAATCTGGGATATGGGCTTGTGTTCTGGGACGCTTGAGGGGGCGTGTGCGTAGTGTAGTGTTAATGATGCAGTGGTCGCTACCGAGGGTCTCCTCGGTGTTGAGCCAGTCTGCGTGTTGTATGTTGCGAGTGAAGGTTACGTCCGGACACGTATCCCGTGTCACGGAATTTCCTAGCCGGGTTGGGTGGACAGGGTCCGTGTGGAGGGTGAGGCCCAACGTGGACGCCAGCTCCGCCAGCTTACGCCCGCGTGACTCCTCCTTGCGATACCCCCATTGCTGACTGGGAGCGTTAAAGTCGCCCACAATAAGCAGGGGATCGCGGCCCGCTACTCTTAGCGCGCGGCTGAAGAGGTCCGCAAAAGTCACTCGCTTTAGTTTGGGAGAGCAGTACACGTTGAGTATATGCAACGGTGGGTCCCTGCGGCGGACTGGTAGGAGGGTCACCATTACATAAGAGTACTCTAGTGGGAGGTCGAGATCCACTAGATTTGATGTGTAGTCTTTGTGGACAAGAAGACAAGACGCGGGATCCTGTTGGAACGTCGTGTAATTTGAAATTGTGGCGCCCAGGCCTGGCTCGTGGAGGGCAACCACGGCTGGTAAGGACTCGAAATTTTCAAGGTAGAGGCGGAAATTGGCCCGCTTAGTGCGGTCCTTAAAGCCTCTACAGTTCCACTGTGTTATTGAAGTTGACATGGCCGAATTGGAGATGGCGGCATTTCTTTGATTAAGGTGTCTCGCCATGATTTAAAATTCTTGGGGGGTGAGGAGGAGGGATTGGCTGCCTCAGAGCCAGCTACTTGCGCCATCAAGGGGGTGATGACGGAAGGAGCGGGGCAGTTGTCCTCATTGTCCGAATCAATAATCAGACGGGTGAATTTTGAAGGGCGGGATACGTCCCTAATGGGTCCCGTCCGACGGAGGAGGCGGGGGTTGTCCGAGATGTGTTTTGAGACCACCGCGGGGACGGCAGATTTGACCTTTGTCAAGATCTGGTCCATGGCGGTCTCGATCATATATCGCAATTTAGAGGTTAAGCGCTCCTCCATCGCAGAGATGGCTGTCACGAGGGCAGGCGAGATCTCCGCGTCGCTCTCCATTGCGTCCGAGTTCTGCGGGCTCGGTGCGGCGGACGCCAATTTTGATTCTAAATTTTGAATTTTGTTGAGCAAAAGCTCATTCTGTGCCCGGAGCACGTCTATCTGTTTTTTGTATTCCGCGTCGAGTGCGGAGACGGTTACGGGGGAGGGTGAGGGATGGGAGGAAGAGGAGGCGATCTCAGCCCAGCTGCTCACCTGTTTGTGGTGTTGAGGCGCTGATGCCCGGGCGTCGGCAGCGCCAATTGTCTTGAGGGCCGGGAAGTGGCCAGTGTCTCTGCCGCTGGGCGGTGGAGGCGCCGTCTTCTTCCCGGGCGCTGGTTTCACCGACGGTGAAGAAGGTGACGATGTCTTGTGGTCGGTGCCGTGAGCACCACGCGGCGTTCCGCCACCGGCACCTGGTTTTGAATGACTTGGCTGCTTGCCAGGTCGCTGGTTTTTTGGCACCTCTGGGCGCTTAGCCTTGGGGCCATGCACCTTGAGCTGCCGGAATTTTCCCGTGCAGTCGCGGGAGTTGGTAGCGTGGGCTTGCCCACAGACTGCACAGGACAGACTGCATTCATGCTGCGCCTTGACTCCGTCGACGGTCGGCGCCGTTTGGCCACACAGGCCGCACTTTTCATCCGGGCAGGGGCAGGTGTCTGCTCGGTGGCCCACAGTGCCGCACCGCACGCAGGCCGGAATGGTTCTCTTGTACGGACGCACAAGGGTCACCTCAGAGTTGTAATGCACATATCGCGGCACCACTTTTCCCACGAAGGTGAGCGACGCGACGTCGGATTTGCCAAGCTTGCGGATATCGGCAAGCTCTCCAGCACGCCACTGGATCTTGTTTTGGAGGGACTCACTGGTCTCGTGCTTGGCCACGGTGATGACGCCGCGGCACACGTCTCCAGTGAGTTTCAACTGGCCGTACATGGAGAGCTGGCCCTTCGGTGATGTTAGTTGAAAATCCCGCAGAAGCTTGTCCGCGACGTGCGGCTCTCTGGTGCCTGCGACGATCAGGTTTTGCTCCCATGTGGGGAGCAGGCTGAGGGATGCTGCGGCCTTGGCGCCCAGGTAGTCCGCGAACGCTGCTCCCAGCTCGCCATGTTGGTAGACATCCCTGAGAGCGACGGTCACCCGGGGCTTCAGGATGATGACGATGTCTTCTGGATGAAGACGCGGCAGTGGCTTTGGTTTCCAAGAGGGTCCGGTCTTAGACTGGGCCCCTCCGTGAAGCGCTGCAGCGCGCGCAGCAGCGCTGTGCCGTGTTGAGCGGCCTGCCGACGTGGCGTCCGCTTTCTTGGAGGCGGCGTCCCGCTTGCGGGAGCGGCGTTCCACTAGTTTGAAGAGCCTGGGGTTCTCGATGGGCGCAGAATCCGGACTCTCAGGCGTTGGAGCTGAAGGAACCTCGGACCAGGCCATGGCGTCCGGGTCGTAGCCGCGTTGTACTTTTTGGGCAGCCATCTTGACACGGGTGGGCGACTCACTCACGGCCGAGCGTCGGCGTAGGCGTTAGGCCTAGCGCCGTCGCCACGAAACGCAAGTGAGGATCGGCCCTAAAATGCGTAAATGTTGCCCCACCTGTGTGTGAGTGGTGTCCACAGGTAGCTGTCGACTTCGCGAACACAGACGCGGCTGTGTTGACGGGGTTCCGGCCGAGGAACCGTGGCTCCAGCCAAAAGTTGGTGGAGACGATGCGCTGTATGTCCACTCGCTTCGCGCGCTCACAGCGCCACACCTGGCCGGAGCAGCAGCGCCGTGGCGTGCGGACTAATTGAATCACTTGTGAAGAAGAATGCGCACAACTGCGTCAGCGATACGTCTCTCGCCTTATATAAAAGCGAGTCAGCCTTGTTAATTTATTTCATGTAGGGTTTGATAATGTTATCACGTTTACCAGGCATGCTGTGGGTGTATCAGCCGCGCATACGCCCACATGTTCTGTGTTTGGAGGTGTCAGCTTCTGAATAAACCAGCTCTTAGTTTGCGCTCGTCCTGTCGTGTCTTCTGTATTGGTGTCGTCTTTCATGCGCATAACTTTTGATGGCAGTACATGTATCCCGCCATTTATCCCGACAACAATTATTGCTATAGTATGTTGACTTTCTACACTTTTCCTTGACCTGAACTGGCTTACTTTGGTCGTACTATATCACATGACGTAAGTTTACGTGATATTGCACCATTTCATACTTGTACTGAGGTAGAATTGGTCATTTCCTGCATTCACAGATCTCTGGGAGATCTCATTTCACTAATGGCGCAGAGGTGTAGCGGTTAGGCTGCGCGCCAATGCCGTGCGATGGCAGGTGCTTCCATAGGTGGGGCTTGTGAGACCTATGCTGTTCCTGAGGAATCACTCGCGATTAATCATTAATTCAATTGCCACGCTGGTCAGTTTTCTCACAATTCGATGGGCAGCATGTGATGACGGCACAACGTCACTTCACCAAAGTGG